>JAJPUD010006606.1:6425-64811 GCA_023553655.1 Myrmecobius fasciatus | reverse complement strand
AGTTGCCCTACCCATTATGTAATTGCAGAAGAGATTCAACCTGCCCAATGAGTATCCAATGAAAGAAAAAAGCCTCTTGGGAACTGCTTTCTACAGTGGTAAAACTGGAATCATTTTTTTTCTCACCCACTATTTTAAAGATGCACTAAAAAGTTGATCTATCCAGGATTCTGTACAGCTATTAATTCAAATTGCTTGTCTTTTCCCATCGGTATAACAAAACTTATTTCCCAACTATTAAGGACATCTAGAGCCCTGGGGGCTGAAGTCAGGAAGACTTGAATTGAAATCTGGCCTCAGAAGCTTAGTAACTTTGTGACTCGGGGAAAGGCACTTAATCTCTGTTTTAGTTTCCTCACCTGTAAAATGGGCATAATAATAGCACCTACTTCCCTGGATGATTGTGAGGAACAAATGAGATAATATTTATAAAATACATATATATGTATAATAATGCTCTACAAATGTTACAGTAGACTTGAAAATCATTCAGAGCCCTGACTTTGAAGGAATTTTTGCCCACAACTGTCTGAATGTGCCTTCCTGGATAGTTTTTCTTTGGGAATGGGATATAGTCTATCCCCATAGATCATATTATTCTCTGGCCTTTTTTGTGTATAAAAAAGAGAATGAAGAAGCAGCTAGATGGCACAGTGGATAGAGCATCAGCTCTGAAGTCAGGAAGACCTGAGTTCAAATTTGACCTCAGACACTTAATATGTCCTAGCTGTGTGACCCTGGGCAAGTCACTTAACCCCAATTGCCTCAGCAAAAATAAATAAAAGAGAGAATGAAAATGCTTTATTTGGTTATTTTCTGAATGTATGTATCTGTTGGTTTGAAAGAAATATCAGGTACTGCCTTGAGCTGATTGATTTCCTGAGGCAGAAGCAGTGATAAAAATGTCCTTTAGCCTCCATTAAAAGGCATTGGTGAAGGGTTTTCTGAAGTTTCCTCAGGGAAAAGAGTAATCAACATAAAAAGAGTAATGAACTAATTCAGCTGAGAACTAAGAAGTAATCAAGACTAATAACTCAGGAAAAAAAACTATGCAAAAGTACTTCTGGAAGGCACATCCAATACTTTGCAGAGATGGGACTATGGGCATGAACCATGACATTGCAGTGTCATGTTTTGAGTAGCTTCACTACTTACTTTTTTCCTTTTTTTTCCTTCCTTTTCAAATTCTTTGTCCTAAGGTATAGTTCATTGGAGAGGAAGGAGGATATATTGAGCCTAATACTTATAAAAACAAAAGTATTTTTTAAGTTCTTAGATGCTTCATGGAAGTAATTCCAAATTCAGTAAAATTAATTTAGCAGAAAACAAATGCTAGAAGGTTCTACCAAATTGTAAAGACTAAGAGTGCACAGTCTTAGCAATGGACTGAGTTTATTGAACAAGAACCCAGCTTAGCCATGTACAGAGATTCTCAGCATCAAGTTAGTTAGGAGGAAGTGAATACTTTGGTCAAGGTGACCTGAAAGTAATAGAGAAAATCACAAGTTGTCCTATGCAGGACCTTTCTATTTGCCCAGTGGTGACAGATTATTGGAGGAGAGGGGGCTAAAAGTCACATAATTTTGTACTGTCAATAAATATAAAGTTAACTATTAATTCTTAATACGTGCATCCTTTATCTAATGAATACTGAGTGGATACATGAGTAGGAAAACTGAGCCATATTCTTATTGATACTTTCACTATAAATGAAACCAAAAATCATAAAAGTTGTGGCCAAATAGAATATTGGTTCATAGGTTCTTCCCAAGAGAAGCTCAATAAAGATTTTTTAAAAATTAGATTCATTATGTGCAGCCAAAAGAAACAAGAAGCATCCTTTCATGGAATACTTGATCATTTCTCTTTGCAGTGGCTATTTTAAGTAAGTATAGTTAAGATAATTGCAGCATACGTGCCAACATCTGTTGAAGAGCATAAATATGTAGGGAAAATCTCTTTCTGCAATTTGATGAGATTCTCTATATTAAATCAATATTTACTCTGATTCCTAGTGACTTTGGTCTTAAGGTAGACACAGGGGAGCATGTTGGAAGACCATGTTGGAAAATATAACTCCAGATCAAAGATTTAAAGAGGTTACAGGCGTGTAGACTGCTCAGAAACCTCACATCTGTAGATCACAAATACGCTCTTCTAAAAAAGAGCTCAAAGTTCCAGAAATGGAGAGATCTCTAAATAAACCATAAAAACCAGAGTCTGTTGTATCTTGATAGGAATTAGTTAGTTGTGTATGATATGGGACTTATTTTCTTGTTGCTATGCTCAGACATAGAGAAAATAAACACTAAATTAAAAGATAAAGATGAGAAGACATTTTATGATTTCAGTGACTCCAACTCAACTTATTTCAGAAATTTGTTTATTCTGAAAGATAGAAAATATGCCAAAGTAAATATTTTAAATCTCACACTATTTTTAGAAGAGTTTAACTGATAGAAAATAACCTCCACAACAAAGAGGTCAAAAGACCCCCAGAAACCACCTTAGCCAATAAATACTTCTGAATTTCCTTAATAAGCAGAGAGAGACATAAAAGCCAAGAGAAACATCACTTTAGGGTATAAATTGATTTGTAAAACATTATAGAGATGAACGACTTAAAAATATGAAAAGCAGAACAAGGACTTATGAACTAAGCCAGATTATATTTAAAAGCATTCATAAATGAAAATCAAAGGAGAAAAATAAATATGAAATGGAACAGATTAATTGACATTTTAAAGACAATATGTTCTCCTCAGCAATAAATGTGAAGCCTGTCTACTTCATTTCTACCTCCTTGGTATCCAATGTGCTATATGTGGAAGTTAAAATGATAAATGTGAAGTCAAAAATGGAAAATGCAGATGGACTGCATGAAATACACACAAAATAAATTAGTGCTGACAGAAACACAATTTAAAAGGCATTTAAGATCAATTTTTCCATTATATTTCAAAAAAGATAAGTGTTGCAAAAGAATAGAATAGATTATGGATAGTACTGTGACCAACTTTTAGCAGTGGGAGGGTGATAGGATGATCAGCTGTTCAAGTACTCCTATTTGCTTTTCACTCTATTAACTTATTGTCCAGATGTGCTTCCTGATATAAACTCTCCTTCACTCCAAGAAATAGTATCAAAGAATTTAAAAATCCTCTTTATTCTTTTATTAGTGACAAGTTCCCAATTAGAGACTGATTCTGGCAAAACACTTCAATGTATTTCTGTGTCTTTTCTCTGGGGATGTATCCCCTTTAGTTACTTCGTCCCACCTGTATTTCTCATAAGTACATCAAGAGTAGCAAAGGCCTGTGGTTACCACAGTTTATAGACAAAATAAATGTCTGAAACAAAACAAAAAAAAAAGCCTTTCCCTATGTTCAGTGGGAAAGGTTTCCGTCTTCCATGAGAAAGCCTAAGGGAAGAATGGAGATACAAGATTGTCTATAATGTCAGGCAATAAAACAATTTTAACAATGATGAAAAGTGTCTTAAGAATAAGGTGATAATTATGTGATGTGGGAGACCATCCAATAAGTTATGGAGACAGATTGCTTCAGACAGCTACTCTGGAACTTGACCTTTGAGAGCTCTGAAAATGGTATCAGTCTCCTAAATACCTTGGTGGGGAATTTTTAAAGAAGGTCCTTTATTTCATCTAGGAGAACAGCATTTTTTTTCAACTCCAAAGCTAAAACAAAAATATGATTATTTAAATACATATATATACTTGCACATACACAACATGCATGTACACGTATGTATGCATACAACATCCATATATTCATACATGTGTGTATGCAGTTATTTTTCAGTCATGTCCAACTCTTCATGACTCCATTTGGGGTTTACTTAACAAAGGTACTGGAGTGGTTGGCCATTTCCTTCTCCAGCTCATTTTACAGGTGAGGAAACCAAGACAAAAAAAGCCATTTGATTTGTCAGAGTAACACAACTGGTATGTGTCTGAGACTATTTTTGAATTCAGGAAAAGAAGCCTTACTCACTCCAGGCCTAGCATTCTACTTCTGGACCAGATAAGCTGACATATGCATATATATGCATGCAAATATACATACATACATACATATTGGACTATAACCTTTATATCTGGAAGCAAATCCTAACTTCCTATGTGTGTATAAACACGTATATATATAAAAATATATATATGTAATATAAACATGTGTAAATACAGATCCACATATATGCGTTCTATAATAGTTATATATGCACAAATATATTAGTATAGCATTTTATATTTCCAGATACAAAGGTTGCATTGTTCAATTTGTCATAGATATAGCAAATTCCATTAATTGGGATTAATTGAAAGCAAATCCTTTCCTGGATTACAAAATAATATAGAATGCCACATAGAAACGCAACAAAAGGCACTTTACTTCCCAGAGTGTCTCAGCAACTGATACTGCTGGTTCTCTCCTCTGCAGCCAGAAGATTTAAGATTTAAACAATATTCAGAGAGGTCAGGGTTGCTTGTCGATGGATAGTAAAGCAGTAGCTTCAGACCTGTCCATTGGTTGGGCACATCACTGATGGTCTAAGTATGCAGACATATAGAATAGGGATTAATGCTGCTGCTTCAGTGTTTAGCTTTAAAATCATAGAAGGGGTTAGTTTTTGCCTCCCAGAAGGTAAGCAAGGTAGTGAGAACAAAGACCTTGAGATGAGACAAGGAGCATCATCATGTGTGAAAAGAAACAAGTAGTCCTTCTATGTAAAGTGAAGGAGTTGGATTAGATTACCTCTTAGGTTTCTTCTAACTCTTCTTCCAATTCTCTAACTATGATCCTATAAACATACTCAAAACATGATGAAATGCAGTTATATAGTGCCTATCAGTGGACATGGATAGATAGTGAGATGAAACCTGGATTAGAGATGGAGATTAGAATGGATCCCAAATTCTATTTGGACTTTTCTGATGAATTTTCTCTCAGTTTTAAGACTCTCTTAACTGCCTTGTCCTCTTATTTACTGTGTAAATATGTCTGTGCCCTTAATTAATCTAATCTGGTTTATTTTAACACCTTAGACACAGTAGACATTAAACAATGTTTTTTGAATTTATATGTATTATTGTATCTTAACTCCTACTTAACCAATTTTCTGCCTGAATGATGAACTCTGTACTCACTTCTGTTTCTTTTACGTATTCCCAAAGACCCTAGTATTTATCAAATATACATAGACAGTTGGTTACCCGGAACAATATAGCTTTTACTGTTTTATAAGTTGAATGCAAAAGTTTACTATTTCCACAGCTTTTTTGTCAGCCAAAATATAGTCATTAGATCTGGGAAATACTGTTTTATTTTCTCTTTACTCTAGTCTATAATTTACTTCTTATGTTTTAAGCCAGGATTTAAATTCCAGTCATTCAGGAGTTTGGTTTTTTTTAACCTCATATGAAAAGTATGTTTGTAAAAGTTCATATTTAAGTCAGGAGAAGCTAATGAAATAAAACTGCAAACAATAATTAAAATTGCAATAATGCAGTTTATAATCAAATTTAATGGGGTAGAATTTAAGTATATAAATGCAGTATGTTCTCCACTTTTCCATTTCATATTATAGTATTTGTACTAATGAACAAAGAATACTTTTTTCCCAGTCTCTTCCTGTATAAACCTGACCCAGCTTAAATATCATTTTCTCCATTAGATCTTTATTGATGTTTCCATTTGGAAATATTTCCTCAGATCCAGCATTGTAGTTGTACTTGTCTTATATACTAAACATTTTCATTTTGTATTATAGTTATTTGTACATATGTTATATCACCTCGTTTAGATTAGAAGTTTTTAAGTATTTTTGTATAGTGAACCTATTTGGAAATCTTTTCTCAGAAAAATATTTTAAATACATAAAGTAAGTGGGCTTAGAAATAAAATCAATTGATTAAAATATACTTATCAAAATTTTAAAACTTCATGGACTCCACATTTGGAAGCCCTGTTCCAGTTGGCAAGCTCTGTGATTGCAAATTCTTTGATGCAGAAATATAACTTTATACTGATCTTTTAAGTTAATTGATAAGACTTTATTCTTGAGGGTTAGTTTTCATTCTGTCTAATTTCAACTTTTTTCCACACCAAGTCCCTTTATCTCATTTGTGGTTTGGGTATTTTTTTTAAAACTAGGCAAACGAGAAGCTATAGCTCGATGTCTGCACATCCAGACCCAGCAAGCTGTCAACGATACACTGTGTGACCTAGCCCATCGTCCCCCTGCAATGACTCAGGGTTGCAACACTGATCCCTGTCCTCCAAGGTATGTGTAGCACCTGGCACTCTTGGGACTCATATGTCTGGGCCTTAATCTTTTGCTGTCATCAGCACTCAGAAGCTTCTGCAAGCAGAAGTAATGGAGCTGGGGTTTGGGTGCCAACATACAAAAGCCAGGATACAGTTGTACTGAGAAAGCCAGGCCAGTCTGACTGTTTAACTATGTAGTCTAGGTCTTGTGCTTCCTGTTTGCCATACTGGCACCTAAAACTGACTGAAAGGTATGGTGAACCCTCAAAGTCAGCTTTTTGTACTGCATACTAGGAGTTTCACAGGACACAAAATACTTTTTATACCTGGTTTATGTTTGCCCCTAAAAGATAAACAGGGCAGATCCGAGATAAAATGCTAAATCACATGAAATTTATTTCCAATCTCTCTTTGTGCTCCTCCCTTCCCTCCTTTTAGAGCATTATCTTCTTTACTTTCAACCCTTTGAAACTTCCTTTACTTTCCTATTATCGAAACCCACATCCCTATTAAAACAAGAATTCTGATGTAGCTTTTAATTTGAAACTCATGCATACACATACTGGCTCTCCCACTGTAAATTCAGTAAATGGATTTCTCTACTGCTCCAGGAATTTTAGCCATCATTGAACAGATAGAGGAAGCATTTCTTTGGGCAAAGGATCTTTCTTCTGACCTTAAAATCATAATCTCTGCCTAACCCCAATCTGAAGGGTTGCCTGCCTTAGTGAATTTAGGGAGCATGGATAGTGGGGAGAGTTAGGTAAGAAGGAAAGGTAGTGTCCCTTTACTTAGTCCCATTATAAAATTATCATTTCCAATCACACACTCTCTCAGAGATACCTCAGAGCAACCAAGAATTCTTTCCTAAATTCAACTCTGAAAAGATCTCTAGGTATGTTAGGGGGTAAAGTCTTTTATCTATGTTCTTTCTGAAGGTACTTATGCTGAGGGGAAGAAGGGACTCCCTAATATCTTTAATAGATCCAGTGAGTCCAACCATCAGTCCTACCTCCCTTGAAAATGAAGATATATACCAGTGCTCCCTTTCTCATTCAGCTCCATGGCATCCTCAATATCTGATACTTTGATGGTGGATCATTATGTGGTGTAGTAGATATAGTACCTGGTTGGAAAGCAAGATTTGAAATCGAATCTTGCCTCAGGCACTTGCTAGCTATGTGTGTGACACTTAACTTCTCTTAGCCTCAGTTTCCATATTTTCAAAATGTGAAAAATAATGACATTTAACTTCACAAGGTTATAAGAATCAGATGAGATAATAACAGAGTATTTTGTGAGCTTTAAAGTGATATCAAAATGCTAACTATTACTATCATTATTACCTCCTCACTGCCTGAGGGAGACTGAAGTCAGTCTTTAGCTTGGAGAGCAATGTACAGCAGTCCCAGAAAAAGGAGACTAGAATCAGATTGTGGAGAGCTTTGTATTACAGAGAAGTCTAAACTTTATCTTAGAGGCAGTAGGGAATCACTAAAGTTTCTTAAGCCTGGAAGTGACATGAACACACCTGTGCTTTATGAATATCCAACTGGTAGCTGCATATAAGATGTAGCAATGAGAGAAGAACCTGGAGGGCATGCAAAAGGTGATGATCACTTGGAATGTCTGGGTGAGTGGACAGAGGAGAACTCATGTCTGTGGTGGAGGAAGAATTAATGGGAATGGACAAGAGAGATAGAGACAGAGAGAGACAGAGAGACAGAGGCAGAGAGAGACAGAGACAGAGAGAGAGAGAGAAATATAAGATGATAGCAT
This sequence comes from Myrmecobius fasciatus, assembly GCA_023553655.1. Lineage (NCBI taxonomy): Eukaryota > Metazoa > Chordata > Mammalia > Dasyuromorphia > Myrmecobiidae > Myrmecobius > Myrmecobius fasciatus. Next base: position 56,748 of record JAJPUD010006606.1, on the reverse strand, counting down.
GAAAAGTTTATAAGATCAAGGGGAAAAGTTTGTTTCTATGTTTTTAAGGTAGGGAAGATGTGGACATGTTTCCAGGGATCAGGGAAAGAACCAAGAGATAAAAAGATATTTCAGAGAGGTACAGGGGGAATAATTGTAAGGGCAAGGTGTTAATGTTGGATCAAGGAAACAAGTAGAGAAGAGTTGGGCCTGGCCAGGAAAAAGGTTACTTTATTTACCAAAAACTAGAGGAAACTAGGAAAGAACAAACTTAAAATGATATACAATATGGCCAAGACCACCTTTAATTATAATTTAATGGATCATCCTCATCCTGGCCAAGATGGCCAGTAGGTCCCCATGAGCTAGATGGTTCACAGTAGAAATTGTTTCCCCAAGCCTTCCTATATAAAAACAGAAATGAAGCTTAAAATGCATGGCCTCCTTCTTCTAATGAACAGAGGCATAACTTCTCTTAACTGTATTTCACCCCTTTATATTTTACTGCTGCTGACATTTTATAGGATTCTCTCTGTTCCTTAGCCCTTCCCAGAATAGTTAGCTCAATCCACCCACCTGTATTTTCTTATCTAAAGAGCAAGCCAAGATGTGGTCACCTTCCCAAAATAGAATTTGGTGGTCATTGAGGAGGGTACCAATTCCCAACTTTTATTTAGATTCTTTATTACCTAGTTTTGTCATAATTTTTTTTTTGTTTTCTGCCTTATGGAGTTGTGGAGATTTGTCCCTTGTTTAATTTAGAAGGCAATCCCTATTCCCTTAATGCCCAGATTTTCCTTTATGAGCCTTCGTACATTAAGTATGCCCTAATAACTCATAGATCAAAGGGATCATGGTGAGAACTCCATAAAAAATAGGACTTACCAGTGGGTAAAAGTACATGGGCAGAGATTGGGGAAACAGCCCTGAGATGTGAATAGGAAAAAGTGTTTGGAAACAAAGGAAACTTATTTGTTAAAAACAAGATCCAAAACTCTTGTTTTTAAATGCATGTCTGTGTTTATGTTTGTATGTGCACGCACATTAATGGTAATGGAGAGAATGATTAAAAAGTTTGAGGGAAAACTCATTATTGATGCATATTCTACATTCTACATGTTAGAGAGCTTCGATAATAAAGAGTGAAAAATTAGGAATTTGTTTAGTGAGTTTGACTAGTTAGTATCCATTTCTTATTTTGAGAAGTCAGAATTTTAATGTAAAAATCCAGAAGGATTGAAATTTCAGGGCAGGGTTGAACGTAGTCTACACTGCAGGTCTTTGCTCAGGAAGTCCACTCCAGATTTAATAAAGAGCCAGGAAATTGTTTCCTAATGATTCTGAAGAACGTTTTCATTCTGTCCCTTGTAATAACTTGTTGGTTTCCTCTTGTAGTAGCCTATGTGGAGTATCCACCTCAATACATCTCAACACTGACCTTGCAAGTTATCCTTCTCAGGAATTCCATACCCTGGAGCCCCAGAGCTAGAAATAATTGGGCAGTCAGAATGTGTTGATTTCTTTGGGAAACTGATACTTTGTTTTTGTACAGAGGGAAATATTATGCCTCATTTCAATGATGCAGATTTAATAAACTTTTTCAAAGAGTGGGGATTCGATTGGAAAAAAGGACATAGTAGAGACAAAGGTCGAAGCCAAAACAAAGGTAAGTTTACGGAAATGTTTGAGGTTCTAAAAACTTGTGGTTGTAGAAATAACAGGAACAGGGTGTTGGATAATATTTTCCATACAAATATTGACTGGCTCCAAGGGCAATGGCTCTAAAACATCACCCAAGGGTAGGGCTCTTGCTGAGATTGTGTTGCACATCCAGTGGGGCTGTTTTTACCCAAAGGCAGCTTTCTTTGGTTTCTTTGCTTCAGCTTTCTGAGGCTGGGTGCTGCATGTTTGATTCACCCTCACTCTCAAGGAAGCCCATAGTTGCCAAGATTCTGCCCCTTTATAAACTGTTTATAAAAACTTGCAGGTGATGTGGTATCTGATGGTTCCTGAGGATCTGGGAGGAGCCTTTTCTCTAACAGACTCAGAAAAGAAATAGAGAAAATCTCTGCTAGGTGGGAAGAGATCAAGGAGACTGGAATATCCACTGGTATCATATATTAATGGGCCACTTGGACCAGCAAGACAATAATAATAAAAAAATTATTACCAATTTCCCAAATAAAAGAGCTCCCATACTCTGCCTAGTGTTGCTGTACTGATTCTTCTGGTTGCCCTCTTTCTAGAAAAAAAATAAATGCCCTGCAACTATTCAAAATGGAAAAGATAAATTTAAATTGGATTGCTTTAAATAAGTAACACAATCTTCCAGTGAATTTACTTATAATACTACTTTTATTAACATACCCTTGATTGCTTTAGAATCTAGGATGAGAATTTCCAAGGCAACTCAAGATTTGATGCAGTTGTGGATGAGGATAGTGAACCATGTGAGCTCATGTAGTTGTCTCTCTTCTATGCCATATTTCTCTTTATCTATTACCTCTCAGATGCTTTGAGTATCATAGGTACTTAATGAGTGGAATGAATTATGAAAATGTTTTGATGGAGGTATAGAAATCAGTCTTTGTGGGATTTCTGCAATTTATCCAGAGCATGCCTTTATGTAGTTCACTTCTAATTAAAGACCTAGAGGGAGGGAAAAATAGCAAACTGATGTCATTAAACATAAAAGATGTTGGAACATCCCATCTACCCCTTTGTTTTACAGATAAGGAAACTGAAATCTGGGATGATCAGGTGACAAGTTAAAAGTTACATATTACACCAATGACAGGATCAGAACTAGGACTGAAACTCCCTGACTCCTCATCCAAGGACGTATCTACTTTTTATTGTAGAATCATAGCATTTTAGTATTGTGAATGACTTTAGAGACCATCTTGTTCAATACCCTCCTTTTTATAGAGAGGAAACTAAGACTAATCTTAGAGATTAAGTGACTTACCCAATGTCAGACAGGTAAATGGCAGGACTGGGTCAAAGTTAAATGCTCTGACTCTAAATCCAGCACTCTTCCCCATGCACCAAATGGTCTCCAAGTTTTTTATAGGACTCTAAAAGAGGTTTGCTTACTCAGAGAGCACCAAGAGTGCCTACAGGATAAGCAATAGGATAGTCTGAGTAATTAAGCCATTTCTTAATTACATTCATGTCAGTAACTGAAGTAAATATGGAAGCAAGCAAGAGATCTGAAATTTTGTCAGCTTCAAGAACTCCTAGTGTAAGAACTTTCCACCAAGGCAGACAACAACCCTTGTGAACTTCATAGGAAAATCCTAGAGAGTTTCTGGAATCAAAAGTTAAAGTTAAGGTCATATAGCAAGTAAACATCAAAAGAATTCCAATCTCGGCACTATGTCCACTGCATCATTTTTTCTGCTTCGAAAAATAGATATTAATACTGAAATCATAGTGATGGCTGGCATTTATATAATATTTTAAGTTTTCCAGAAAGCTTTAAACTATATTGTCTCTCTTCGTATATGACAAATTAAATATATTTCAGAAGCAATGTTAAGAAATAACTTTGCTTTAGTCAGAGCTTATATTTTTAAGTTTCATTTGAAAGAATTGGCATTCTTAACAAAAATTCTAGAAAGCCAGAGACTCCTGAGAAGATGTGTCACATTGTGATGTAGGACTCAAATCTTTTTTTATTAAAGCTGTTTGTTTTCAAAACAAATGCATAGATAATTTTCAACATTAACCTTTGCAAAATCTTGTACTTCAGATTTTTTTCTTTTCCTTTCCCCCATTTCCTCCCCTAGATGTCAAATAATCCAATATGTTAAACATATATATATATATATGTCATATATATATATATATCCACAATTATCATAGTGTATAAGAAAATCATATAAAAAAGGAAAAAATGAAATTCAAGCAAATGATAATGAAAAAGGTGAAAAAACTTGTGATCCACCCTCACTAAGACTCACATTTTTGGTGAGAAAGAACCTCATGCCAGTCATGTGTGAGGACCTCTTTGTGTGACATTAGGTACCAGAAAAGCAGAACTCAGGTTCCATTAGCATGGATCCATAAATACGGAGTTACTCTTCTTATAAAGCCATAGAGATAGCCCTTATTTCTTTTTGCCTTCTTGACCTGTCCTTTATTTTTATTGTTATAGCTTATTCTTAACCTTTTTCAGATGCCATTCTGAGATCCAGGAGTGATCCCTACTACAAGAAATAGATACTCATAACTGAAGTCCCATTGAGGGAGCTAGGTGGCACCATAGTGCATAAAGGGCCAGGAGTGGGAGTTAAGAAGATTTGTCCTCAGACACTTACTAGCTGTGTGACCCTGGGCAAATCACTTCACCCTGTTTGCCTTAATTCTTCATCTGTAAAATGAATTGGAGAAAAAAATGGCAAATCCCTCCAGTATCTTTGCCAAAGAAAACCCCAGATGAGTATCTGAGGGAGAGATGAACACTACTAAAAATGACTGAACAACAACTTGTCAGACATAAACCAGATGAACTTAATCTAGTAAAAAACTGAGCAAGATTATAGGATTTTTGTGTTTGAATGCTGGTGTCTAGTTTTGTGTTCTTCATATGACCATTTATGTGTGGAATATTTGACCTTAGAAATCAGCTTTAATAATCTGCATCTCAAATTGTTGATTGACCATTTGACTAATTGTGCTTAATGATTTTAGTGATCTACTATTAACCTAGAGAAGAACATTTCCCTAACAGGGGAGTCTGTTCTGTCTTGTGTTACATATCCTATATTTCTGAACAGAAATTCAGAGGGTGGAATGTCTGTCCTAACCTTTTTTTATTAAATATATTTTGATATTTAAGTGTAGGATATTTAGCCTGCAAAGCCCAGATCATGATTCTTGTCACTCAACTAGATATGAAATTATCAAACAGATGCCTAGTAGATTAGTTAAACTTTTCTTCATTTTCCGAATTTATCATGTTTAAAAATGACTTAATAAAGTCATAAAGTCTCAAACTTGGAAGTAACTTTACAGTGCTTACCTAGCCTGACTTCTTTAGCAGTACATGAATCCTTTCTGTGAAGTCCATGATCAATGATAACCAATCAATAAGTTCCTTATATGCCAGGAACTATGCTAGGGGAAGGATGGACTTACAGGGGGTACAGGGGGAGAGAGGAAGGAAATATTCCTTACTCAAAAGGACCTTTTATTCTTAGAAGGAAACATCTGATCTTTCTCCAGCAATTCCAGTGTCAGACAGTCCATTATCTCAAAAAGCATCCTGTTCCATTCTTGGTAAATGTTCCATATTTGGTGATAAAATCTTCCTTCCAATTAATTTTACCCATTGATTTTAATTATGCCCTCTGGAATTATACAGAATAAGTTTCACTCACTACTTCTTCATTACTTGAAGATTACATCTTCTTTTCATGAGTCTAATGTTCCCTTTTTCCTTCAACTCATCGACATGATATATTTTCTGGAAGTCTTACTATCCTGGTTATCCTCCTTTAAACATATTTCAGTCTGTAAATGTTCTTCCTTTGTAATGTGGTAACCGAAGCTAAGTACATAATTTAATTAAAATCCATCCTTCTTTATCTTGTAGGCTACTTTTATTCTTGCAGCCTAAAATTCCACTACTCTTTTGACAACTTTGCCACTTTTGCCTCAATTATCTGTCCTTTAAGAATGGGCATTGCCACAGAAAAACTGAGACCTAGAAAAGATTTTAATTTAAAAAGACCAAGGTCTGTATCCCAAGCTGTCATTAGTCGTCTTGACCTGTCTTGCCACTGGGTTCCAATGAATGAGACTGGTGACTTTGCACAATTCTGCCTTACTGAAATCCAATTCAGTTGCAAGTCATCACTCTCCTGATGCCATTGAGAATGTCCTGATGACTTTGAGAATGAAGGATGAACAACAATAGACAACAAAGTAGAGGAAGTACAAATTTAACAGAGCTCTTTATTTTAGTTACCGGCAGACAGCTTTCTAGTTCTCTAGGCTTCTCCTTATTATGAATATTAGGCATATGATTTTGATATTTAACATTAAAGAAATTCCATTATATTTTGCAATGAATATGAAAATAAGTTAATTCAACAAAAATATAGTTTATCATTTTGAATCTAGATACATATAAACTTGTTTTGTTTATTTTTTTCTAACAAAGAATTGTAATTTCTTGTAGTTCACTTGTGAAAGGTCAAAGAACTAGAAAGATTTTAGGATTCTCAGACTTAGAGCCAAAATGGGCTTTTCCATTGTACAGAAAAGAAAATCAAGGAAGTAAATTCCAATTTCGTTCTAATTATAAAATGCCTCATATTTGCTCTAAAATCCTGTCTGCCCTGATAAATTTTAGGAAGAACAGAATGAGAAATATGTTCATGATATTTGTAAGGATGAATGTATGCTACGTCAATCTCCTTGATGCTTCCAGCTTAAAGGCTTAGTTGGAAAGAGGGAAAATCTCTAGGTTATAAGTTATCAAAAAGATTTTACATCCAGGGCAGCACTTCATCTTTCCTTCTCTTGTGAGAATGACCCTACACTGGAGGTCAAAATGAATTTTGCTTTAGGACAGGATAGGACTGTCCAAAGTGTATAGAAATTGTAATGATAACTAGCTTTTCATCAAAGTTATACTCATTGTATAGCATTTAGAATTTGTTTGGGGGAGTAAATAATAGACCAAATATTTATGAATGCCATTCTTTAAAATTTTTATTTATCATTCTAAAAAAAATTAACATTACAACATTTTTTGGGGAAACGAGAGTCCTTGGGAAATAACAGAAAAAAAACAAACTGTTTTTTTCCCGAATCTTTCCGTTTGTTTTTTTTTCCCCAGGCCTTCACATCTCTATTGCCAGTTTCCCCTCCTTGGATTATGCTTGGTAAGCAGCTGTCCTAGTTTTTCTGTTTATTTGCAAATATTTTTAAAAATATATTTCATAAAAAATTTTCATTCTCCCAAGGTTTTATCTGAAGTAAATCTTATTGACCTAATTAATGCTTTATATATGATCTTACCAGAGAAGGAGAATAGTTTTAGAGTGATTTAAGTGAATTAAGATAGGTGACTGGAAGCTTTCCTGAAATGGACTTTTTAAGCTTTTAAAATTGTTTTTAATAATCATGCACATCATCCTTATCTTTTTGTTCTTTTCAAAAGGAAGCAAAAGTTTCACTAATTATAGGCTAGCCTATCAGGATTTGGTGGACAGCCTTGTGTTTTACTTTTGTTTTTCAGAAGGACCCTCCTAAATGGATGGGATTCTTTGAAAAACATCATGGACATTTCTTGTGTTAAAAACAATGGTTCTATATTTTGTGTGTGTGTGTCTGTGTGTCTGTGTCTGTGTGTCTGTGTGTTGTTTTTATTTATTGAGATTTTTTTGTGGCTTTTGAGATTTTACCCTGAGGATGAAGTGTGTTAGGCAGGGAAAGTTGGGAGCTCAGAATTCAGGAGACTCCCATTCGCTGTTGCCCCTGGCATCTGAGCACCTTTTCCTAGAACATGGCTGTACTCTTTTATGTTTTGGCACAGGTGGCAAACAGGGTCCTGGAGACCATGCTCCGCAACTTGTGGTGTGGGGATACAGACCAGAGACGTGTACTGCCTGCAGCCCGGGGAACCCCTTGTCCCTTCTGAAGAGTGCAAAGATGAAAAGCCTCATGTTTTGCAAGCTTGCAATCAGTTTGACTGTCCCCCTGGCTGGCACATAGAAGAGTGGCAACAGGTACAGCTGCAGATGTTTCTCCAGTTAGAGGGACGTTTCCTCCCTCCACAAAGAGATAAATGCAAAGTTAGCAATGCCGGCCTTACCCATTTTCCCCTGCCCCTCTCTCTCAGTGTTCCAGGACCTGTGGTGGAGGAACTCAGTATCGAAGAGTGACCTGTAGGCAGCTGCTGACAGATGGCAGCTTTCTGAACCTGTCGGATGAGTTGTGTCAAGAACCCAGAGCATCATCCCATAAGTCTTGTGCAAGAACTGACTGTCCACCTCAGTTAGTTTTAGGAGACTGGTCCAAGGTTAGTGGCCTATATGTAGTCAGAGGACTTTTCATACTGTATTTTTGTATGAATATTTCAAGAAACTTCCAAAAACAAAATTTTTTAAAGTTTGATAGTTTTTATACAAAGAGAAATTCTACTTCATGATATTAATAATGTATATTTCTTTATCACTTTAGGATTGGAAACTCACATTCCTCTCAACTACTTGATGAGGTTGGCAGTGGAGGTGTTATTATTTTTTTACAGATGGGGAAACTGAGGCTCAGAGAAATTAGGTGATTTGCCCAGATCCATAAAGCTAGTAATTGTCCTGGATGGGATTTGAACTTTGAGACTTCTAGAGCAGGTCACTAAGAAAATTGGGAAAGAAGGCAGGACTTATCTCCCTTCCTTCACCCCCAGGGTGAAGGTCTCTAGGTGCTATTTCAAGAAACCCTACTGAGGTATGGTTTGGAGCAGATCACCTCAGAGCTCCTTTCAAACTGTGTGATTCCATGATTTAATGATTTATTGATTGATTCTCTGGCTTTGTTTTAAGAATCTCCCCAGCTCCTTTCTAATTACCTTCCTCAGGTAGTATCTGAATGAGAGACTCAGAGGGTCTCAAAAGCCTGAATTTTCAAAGGCAGCAGATAATTTTACAATATACAAAGTTTATTTATTCTGTATCCTAAATTAAACTGGCAGATGCCATGAAATGCCTCTGTATAGTAGAGAGAACACTAGACTAGGAGGTCAGAAACATGGCTTCTAGTCCCATGCCAGTGCTTTGCGAACCTTGGGCATGTATTTTATCTATGTAGGCCTCAGTTTTTCCTGTAAAACATGTTATTTTAGGAGACCTGTGAGGTACTTTTCAGTTTTAAATTTGAGTGATCTGAAACCTCATCTGTATCATTCCATAGCATTCATTTGTGTGACATCCTCCCTACTGATTTCTTTTGTCTATTCAAATCTAACTCTTCTTTGAAGGCCCAGCTTAAGTACCATTTCCCCTGAACAGTGATTTCTCTATTTCTAATTCACTCTTACCTTCTTTGAATTACTTTAGCTCCTATCTGTATTCCTCCTTTTAGTATTCATAGTGTGTGATCTAAATTCTTAACTCTGAGTGCATATTTTGTTTTCTCAACTCAGTTGTAAGTACCATAGAGAACATGTCTTTCCCTTCTTTTGTGGCCAACAAGATAACTTGTACAGAGCTGGGGCAAGATTCAGGAACTTTAACAAGCAAATGTTGAATTAAACTGCATTTCATCAGGTGGGAGTGAAATCTGTACAATTATCTTGTGAGCTATTTAGCAAAAGGAGATTTCATGCACAGAAGCAAAGTGTCCTATTACCTGGGCTTTCCATAATGACCCGTGGTCTTAGTTAAGGCTCCCATGGATTTCATGGATTTCAGTTCCCCCATTTGTCAAGAAGGCAGGAATTGATTTATGAAGTCCTTTGCAGATACACAGTGTTTCCTGAGTATGATCTAAGAAGAGGGTATGTCTGGGACAAAGCTACAAACTATTCATGAAAGGGAGTTAAATCACTTTTGGTATGGAATTAAGATTATATATATACATATATATATATATACACATATATATATATTTATATTCAAAGAAGTGATTGAAAGCAAACCCAAAAAAAGGTTCTTAACCTACTTGTATTTTTGATAGGAAAGACTGGTTGTCAAGGCAACAAAATTCATTAAGGTACAATTGAGCACCTAGATCAGCTTAACCCCATCAAGACACTGAGTCCAACCACAGACCATATTTCTCTGTGAGCTCATTAATGGGATGTGATCAAGGGAATTGTGTCTACATGATTTCATTTTCAACCTTTCTTTCAAAAACAAAATCCTTACTGGGGTTCAGAAACAACAGGATGCATATACAGTTGGTAGGAAAGGAATTTAACATTTTTGTAACATTCCCATTTTCTCTTTTCTGTTGAAATTTATTCTCATTTTGAAGTTATTTTTTCTTCTTTCTTTGGCATAGTACTTGACACCTAATTGCTGCCTGTGTCTATGGCCCAGTGAATACCTTGCCAAGTCCATGTGCCAAGTGAATTCTCACCTTAAAGGCAGCTAGCCATTATTCATTGTAGCCTCTGAATAGCTCTATTGCAAGATTATAGCTAACCATTTAGACCTGTGCATTCAAAGGTTAGGTAATAGCTCAGGAGTATCTACATTTCTAACTGACCTTTCTCCAGTCTGTGATAACCCTCCACTCACTGAAATTGCTTTATTTACAGAAAGTTTTTTTAGAATGTTAGCATTGGAAAGGTCCTTACAGAACATCTAACTCAGCCCCCTTATCATTCAGTTGAAGAAACTTCATCCCAGGAAAGGACAGTGGGGTGAGGTAAAGAATAATAACATCCAAGACCACACATTTCAACTATTTCTTCCAGCATTGGTAAGGAGTCTGGGAACTTGATAATACTAATAACTCGCCTTCCTACAACACTTTATAGAATAAGTTGCTATCCAACAATCTTGGGAGTAGGTAGATAAGTGTTATTTCCACTTTACAGATGAGGAAACTGGAAGTCAGATTAGTAAACTGATTTCAGCAAGCTCATAGAAACAGAGCCAAGATGGAGTCGCAGATCTTACACCTCCAAATATAGTTGTTCCCCCCCCCCCCACTGGACTTTATTCCTCTTACAGAAAAGAGAAATAAATATCAATAATGAGTTCCTAGATGCTAGAGCTATTTGATATGCCCGTGTTCTTTGCATTTATTTCCTCACCACCCATGAGATGCAGTGTGATACTATAGAAGCTACAGATTTGAATCCCACCTTGGACACTCACTGCCTGTGTGACCTTGGGCCCCAGTTCTTCATCTGTAAAAATAGGGGATTGGACTGGATGGTTACTGAGGTTCCTTCTGCTCAAAATCTAATCTATCTCCTTGATGTCTATACTTTCTACTCATCCTTTTTTTTAAGCTTTTTATTTGCATAACATATGTATGGGTAGTTCTTCAACATTGACCCTTACAAAGCTTTCCATTACAAATTCCCCCCCCAGTCCCCTTCCCTCCCCTAAATGGCAGGAAGTCCACTACATGTTAATTATATTAAAATTCTACTCTTATACTAATGAAACTCCCAATTCAATTTTTTACCTGTAGTGAATTTGCTATTATCCTATCTAATCACTTTTTCTCAGTTTCCGTATCTATTACCTTTCTGCAGAATTTGATAATGCTGACCCTCTCCCACTTGATTCTCTTGCTTTCTCTTATCTACCCTTCTGTGTCTCCTTTTCTAGTTGTTCTTGTTCACTCTTGGAGAGTTAATTTTTTTTGACAAGGTAAAAAAAAACCTATTTTCTGTCTCATTTCTTAACCAGCTTTAATCAGTGAATTGGTGGTTTCTTCAGTCAAAGTCCTGTTAAAGATTTTAACTTAAAAAGGCCAAGGCTTCCCAATGATCCAGGATTATCTTCAGTTGTCCTGATCCATATCTGACCACTGGACCTAGATGACTGTGGAGGGGAAAGTGAGGCAGATGATCTTGCATAGTTCCCTCACTTAAATCCAATTCACTTTGTCATGGCATCACCTTCCTGATGTCATGGTTGTCTTCGAGAACAAAGGATAAACAACAACAAATAAGGAAAAAGGAAAACCTTTTGGCTGCCATCTTGAGTGAAATGACCATTTATTTGAGTACACTTAATTTAAAAATAATTAGAAACCAATTATTACCATGAACAAGGTAATTCCCATGATAAATGTCATTACAAGAAAAACAATTATGAAATCTGAATAATAAAAATCCAGAAAGTGGCTCATTCACTTAAAACTCTTCATTTGTGAAAGTCCTATACATCTCTAAAATTTAACCTCCCATAGAATTCCCTGTAATTGAGTTTGACATGGACCAGATTAGAATCTTACTTTATTCCATTGCATCATCCCTTTTTCAGTGTTCTGTAACTTGTGGTGTTGGGATTCAGAGAAGGAAGCCCATCTGTCAAAAGCTGACCTCCAAGGGTCGCAACATCACGCTCAGTGTGTCATTGTGTAGGGGTCGGCTGCATGCACCTCTCGTAAGGTCTTGCCGGATGACAATATGTAATAGTAAGTATTGTGTTCCTCGTTTTTCTCCCTTATTCCCAATTCAGAAAAAAAAACCTAAAGAAAAATATTTTTAAGATAGTAAGTATAGTCTTATTATGTCTTCAATTAAAATGTTTAGCCTATTGATCTGAATTATTATCTGAATATTGAAGTATAGAACTTGTAAATTTTTTTGTCTTTACATCAGAGTGTTTCTTTCTTTTTTTTTTTTTTTTTTTGCTTTTTTGCTGAGGCAATTGGGGTCAAGTGACTTGCCCAGGGTCACACAGCCAGGGACTCCTAAGTGTTTGAGACCAGATTTGAACTCAGGTCTTCCTGACTTCAGGGCTGGTGCTCTATCCACTGCGCCACCTAGCTGCCCCCAGAGTGTTTCTAATCAGTGGGTAAACTAAACTGGGCAAAGTTCAGAACATTCACAGAGATATTCTATACTAATGAAGTCTATAATGCTCAAATCCATTATTAGATTTCTTGTCTTTTCTTCCATTTACAATTTCTGCCTCTTAGGTTTTGTTTTTATTTTCCAGTGTTTGGACTTGACCTTCCCTCAGAATGCTTCCTTCCTAGTTTTCTAACATTTGATGTTTGTGAGTGTTAACTACATAACTAATGTTAAAATTATTCCTAATTTTACTTCATAGGATTTAGATTCGTGAGATCTAGAGAGTAAATTCTCCAACTTTTTCATTTTGTAAGAGAGGCCTTTAGGAATAGATCGACCTACTCAAACCTCACAGGTAGTAAAGAGCAAAACTGAGATTAGAACTTGGTTCTTTAACTCAAATCTAATATTTTTACCATTATGCTCATAACATCTTTATATATGAGCTTTAATAGCAAAGAAAGGGAAGAGCAAAAGTTCGGTGTTTTTATTAAAAATGAACCAAAATCAGAATTGAGTTAAAAAGTGAAATGTTACTATATTTTAAAAACAACAATACAAGCCTTTAAACCATATTATAAGATAAGAGCATTGTTGAAGTATAAAATTGATAATTTTCATTATTTTAAATTAAATCTTTTTGTGTAAATAAAAGGTCTGCAACCAAGAATAAATAGAAGGAATGCAGAAAATTGGAGGAAAAAATTTCCACAGGCAATCTTTCAAATAGAATGTGATTGGGTTGGAATATTGCTATGGTGTAGGAAATGATAAGCTGGTTGATTTAAAAAAATATGGAAAGATTTGGATGTATGAAAGGAGATGCTATCCACCTTCAGATAAACAGATAACAAGTGGAAATAAGCATAGTATAGTCTTAAATGTGTATGTATGCTTATAGATATCTATTTATATTGTATGTGTATCTATGCTTAATGGTAGTCTTCTTGGTAGCAGGGGGAGGAAAAGGGGGAGAAAAAATAAAATTAAAAGTGCACAGCAAAGAACAAAAGAAAACCTACAAGATAACAAAGAAAAGCTGAATAGCTTTGAAAACAATGTGCAGTATTTATTATATAGGTTTTCTTGAAATGGAAGTTTATTGAATCCTCTTGTGTTTTGCTGTGTACATGGCATTTTTCCCCTTTTATTTTGTACTTAAGTTTAAAATAAATTTAAAAACTTAAAAAAAATACAAAATGTAGTTTGAATAGCTCTGTTAAATAAGATAATAAATTCATTATAATTTATTAGACATAAAGTGCTACTCTTTCCAAATGCTTAAAATAATTGCAAAACTCTAAATAGATATGTATTTCAAATGAGACTGTTTAGGTTTGATGCCTAAAATTTAATAAATAAGAAATAGGAGGAACCTGAAAATATATTATTTTCCCTGGAAGTCAACAGTTTCTCATTTCTTTTTCTCACCATCCCACTTCTTGATGCCTTCATATATTAATCTTCAAAAAATAGATTTAATTATATGAAGGTCCATCATGGAAGATACTGTTAAAAAATAATTATAAAGAGAAATTTAGTCTAATAAGATAAAAGATTTGGTTAATGCTATCTAAAGTCATCTGCTTATACATAGTTTTCTCAGTCACTCAAAAAAGCAAAATAAGAAACACAATAATTATTGGTTTATGCATCATTTGAAACTTCTTTTATTGCATGTCTTTTAAGTTGGCATTCCAAAGGTCTGAGGTTCCAAACATCACTTAAATAAAGCCCCAAGGAATTCTGGAATGTCCTTGGCATGTGGTATAATAAAAAATTTTGAATTGCATATTTATCTGAATTTTATTAATTGTGGATAGTTACATAGCTGTGTGGCTAGTCTGTAAACTGCTTAGGGGAGAGTCATATTAAAATAACATTGGCAGTTTCCACTAAAATAATATCAGGACAACATGTGGGAATTTGTAGTAGTTATTAGGGCATGAAATGAGGTGCAGGAGAAATTATAAGTTAGCAAAAAAAAAAAGCTTAAATAAATGCCTTTGTAGATTGTAACCCTTCCTTAGTTTTGTAAACCATTCTCATCATGCAGTCAGACAAAAAAAATATACCCACTATCCAGAGAGAATACCATGCTGCTATTCTTGTCATCACCGCAATACTTCCCTAGCTTCCCCAGAAGATCAGACTTGATTAGTAGACCCTCATCTAGTGTAGACAGAGCACCTCTACTAAATTGAGCTTGGTGGGTCTCAGTCAAATGGAGTGAACACCTTGACAAGTTTTAGTACTTAATTCCTTATCAAATATATGAGGTAAAAAAAACTATAACAAATGATAATAAACTAATATATTTAAATACTAGAGGTCACAATTTCTCTTCTACAGGTGCCCTTAATCTTTTTTTTTTACCTGAGGAGGGTATTTTTCTTTCTTAAAGACATCTAAATCATAAAATTTAGAGCTAGGAGGCACCTTAGAAGTTCAACTGATCCAACCCCTTATATTGCACAAATGGGGAAACTGAGTCCCACAAAAGGAAGTGATATACCCCAGATCAAGTCCACTGCTATTTCTACCTCACCACACTGTCTCTCCAGGAACAACACCTGGGCCTAAAATTAAAGTGTCTAAAGGACAATAAAGTGTGGGATCCTATCAGCAAAGTTGTTGGAATGTAGCAGGGGTGTCAGATATTAATGCTCCTTTCTGCAAGGAAATTTTGCAAACTGTGGCAGAAACGGAAACATAGAGCCAGCTCTAAAGAGCTCCTGTAAAAAGCTTTAAAAATCTCCTGAATAGGGGCAGCTAGGTGGTGCAGTGAATAGAGCACCAGTCCTAAAGTCAGGGGGACCCGAGTTCAAATCTGACCTCAGACACTTAACACTTTCTAGCTGTGTGTGACCCTGGGCAAGTCACTTAACCTCAACTGCCTCAGCCAAAAAAAAAAAAAAATCTTCTCATTGAAAGACTTACATGATCTGATGCATAGTGAAGTGAATAAAACCAGGAGAACATTGTACACAGTAATAGCAATATTTTTTCAGTGAACAACTGTGAATGGTTGAGCTATTCTCACTAATACAATGATCCAAGAAAGTCCCAAAGGACCAATAATGAAGTCCCAAAGTTCTAATGATGAAGTACATTGTTTGCCTCTAAAATTACTTCAATACAGAGAAGCTTGCTATTTTTTGCTTTCTTTTTCTTTCTTTTATATGAGTCTTCTTGTACAAAATGACTAATATGGAAATGTTTTCCATAATTGCAAATGTACAACCTATGTCTGACTGTTTACTGTCTGAATGGGCTGGAAAAGAATAGAATTTGGAACTCAAAACTTTAAATAAAAATTTTTTTAATCTTTGGATTGATCCCAAATAGCAGTTGAGCAGTACCCCTATTCTACTATTATCACGATTTCAAATATTTTAGACCTGGGACACTTCCATTGCTACAAAGGTATTAGATTATAATTTAAAAAAAAACTATGTGTATTTTTTAAAAATTGTAAATTTAAAAAATTAAAACAAACTACTATGTCAGTGCCCATTCCCATTTGCATCTTATCAAATAATTAATTTGAAAGCAATAGTACTGCACATGGATAGAATTATTTACTTAGGAATTGGGTAATTGAAGCCAAGATAATAAATACCATGGGTCAGAACATATTTCCTCCAGCCAATAAACAACCTCTAAGCCCTGCAGGTATTTAGCTTCCTGTCTCCTTCACCCAGTGTTTTGTAGTATCACTTGCATATATTGAATATGTCTTAGGTTTTCCACAACTGAAGTAGTGCATGGGACTTGAAATGCATCAAAACATTGTAGATGGACATTTAGCCTAGAGGTTATGCCAGCTGTCTCTGTGTATTAGTGTTGTCCTATGGGAAATGGATTAACTTTATTCTGCTTGGCTCTAGGGCACAGAATGGTGTAAGAAAAATCTCCCTGACATTTAGAACTGTCCCAAAGCAAAATAGGCTGACCTAGGAAGCAGTGAATTTTGTATCACTTAGTGTTTTTAAGTAGATATAAAATAACCACTTCTTGGGATTGTTAAAGAGAAAAGACTGAGATTCCTTAAGATCCTGAGATTCTATGATGTTATGATTTACCAGCAATTTTATTCATATACTTTTAAAAAATAAACTAAAAACTGAATATATATATAAATATATAAAAATTGATAAGTATATTATTGCTTTTGAAAAGTTGTTTTTTTTTTGTTTCTTTGCAGTGATAAAGCCAGATGTTATACCAAAATATGGTGCCCAAGGTCCTCAAATCCTTGGAATCAAAAGGGTCTACATTCAGACAAGAGAAGAAAAACGTATTAATTTCACAATAGGTGGAAGAGCTTATCTCCTTCCCAAAACATCTGTGGTCATCAAGTGCCCAGTAAGAAGGTTCCAAAAATCTCTCATCCGGTGGGAAAAAGACGGGCAGCGTTTGCAGAACTCTAAAAGACTTGGGATAACCAAGTCAGGTTCAATGAAGATTCACAGCCTCGAAGCCAGTGATATTGGACTGTATCGTTGTATTGCGGGACCTGTGCATGAAACATTTATTCTCAAGCTTATTGGTACTGATAACCGACTCATAGAACCCCCAGCCTTCCGAGATCATCTCCTTGAACAGGGCAGGATAGACCATAATGAAGCTAATAGTTTGGGAGCCACATGGCATAAAATGAGACAAATATGGAGTCAACAAAATGAACTCTATCTGGATGATGGTCAAGTTAGTGACCAGCCACTCTTGAGAGCTCTTGTCCATCATGGCAGTAATCCAGCAGACACTCCCAACTCCTTGGAATTCAAAGATAAATGCTTAGAAGCAGCTGTCCTACAAGGATCCTACAGTATGGACACTGTACAGTTTGAAGAGCTAATAAAGAATATGAGTCAGCTTATTGAAACGGGAGAGGTGAATGATGATATTGCATCCCAAGTGATCTACGAGGTGGTTGCTGAGTTAGCAAAGATGCAGCCTACAAGGGAGAAATGGAGAGGAGCCCAACTAGAATCTTCCACCACAAAAGTGAATATAAAAAGTCAAAATGTGTCTAGAGGTTTCAACTCAAAGAGCCCAAACAGGCAAACTGTCAAGCAAAAGGGACTTGCTCTTATGAAACAAAACAAATTAACCCCAATTTCCTTTAATAAAACAATAAATTCAAGGATTGGAAATGCAGTTTTTATTACCCAAAGTACTGAAATCATCAACTTGTTCTGTGACCTTGTTAAAACTAATGGTGCTAAATATACATGGACCAAAGATGGAGCAGTGCTACAGCCCTCAGAAAAGTAAGTAAAATGTTGATCTTAATTTAAATAATATTCTAATGATAAATAATATTCTAATGATTCCTCAGATAGCTTTGACCGACTTTCAGATTCTTTCTTCTGAGTTTAGATTGCCAATATGAGAAAACATACTATTAGTATATGTCCATATCAAAGAGTGCATACACTAGGCATTTAATTCATATTGATTGATTGATTACATATAAATGATAAATTTAACATGTAACAGTTAACAAAGTTAACAAAATAATTGCTGATTTGGATCGTTTAATTGATTTTTTAAATACTAAATAATTTTTTCTTTATTTTTGAATTGGTGATAAACATGAAAGTGCTATTAGCATCTAAGTCTTACTTAAACATAGTTTTTATTATTATTATTATTATTATTATTACTATTGTCTTCTCATAATTCTTTCCATTGACAGTACAGAAAGTAATTTAGAGATTTCTCTTATAGTTCTATGCCCAATTATTCAGCATTAAAAAATATCTTAAATGTTTGTGGAGTTTTTCTATTCTTTAATGTCTCTAGCTCTTGCTATTTATGAATAACAAATCATCACCTACATAATTAGCATAAGTTATGGTCAAATATTTCACATGGAAAAAAGAACTGTGACTAATTAAAAAAAACAGGAATATCTTAGTTTCTTTTCATCCCATCCAACTATCTTCTTAAATCTCTCCTCCCTTTCACAGCCAAATTTCTTTAAAAAAAAAAGTTGTTTAGATTCCATTTTCTTACCTTCTACTTACTTCTCAACCCTCTAAAATCTGGCTTATATTCTTATCACTCAGATGAATTTTTTTCTCTAATGTCACCAGTTTCTGTTTATTGCTAAATCCATTGACCTTTTCTCACTCTTCTTTGTAGCATATTTGATACTGTCAGATACTTTGTGATTTTCAGGATACTGGAGTCATGATTTTCCTACCTTTCTGGTCAGTCTTTTTTAGTCTCCTTTGCTTAGTCATTATCCTTGTCTTACCTTGTCTGTGTGCATAACTCAGGGCTCAATTCTAGACCAAAGTTTTTTAAACTGTAAGTCATGACGCCATATGGCGTCAGGTAACTAAATGTAGAGATTGTGAAAAATTTGGCAATACTTAAAAGTTTCTGAACACAAGGACCAAAAATTAATTCAAAATCAAGTGTGTAATGAATCTGAAGTGTTTCTGGCAGCACTTGCCCTATTGCATTGCACAACTTCACTGCAGCCTTGGTTCTGAACATACAACATAGGTATTTTGCATTGCACGTGCATGAACACTGCCAGAAACACCTCAGCTCAGATTCAAGAGAAGGTTGCATAAAAACTTCTTTAGGTAAAGGGCATAACAAATGGAAAAAGTTTAAGAAGCCCTATTCTAGTTGATGTCTCTGTACCACTTCTCTGTGTCTCTCTCTCTGTCTCTGTCTCTCTTCTCTCTCCTTCCCTTCCTCCTTCCCCGTCTCTCTCTCTCTGTATCTTCTGTCTCTCCCTGTTTCTTCTCTTTCTCTCCCCTTCTCTCTCTCTCTCTCCCTCTCTCTCTCTCTCTCTCTCTCTCTCTCTCTCTCTCTCTCTCTCTGTCCCCCCTTTCTCTCCTCTATCTCTCCCTTTTTCTCACTCTCCCTCCCTCACCCCCTTTTCTCCTCCTTTCTTCTTGTTCTCTTCTCCTCCTCCTCCTTCTCCTCTTCTTCCTCTTCCACCTTCTTATTCTCTCCTCCCTCATTTTCTTCTTCTTCTCCTTCTCCCTCATTTTCTTCCTCATCTTCTCCAGTCCTATCTCTCTCAGCTTCAGAGCTGCATTTTAAACTCGAAACATGTGTAAATCTAAATTCATTTTCTTTCACCTTAAGCCCAACTCTGTTCTAAGTTTCACTATTTCTTTTCAGAACTCTACTATTTTTCTGTAACTCAGTTTCATAAACTTGGAGGTATTTTCAACTACTTACTCACATTCCATAGCCCCACATTTGGTCATTTATAAAATCTTATTTCAGCCTCCATCATATCTCTCCTATCTGTCCCCATCTCTGCAACTATTTTACAGCTAACCTTTCGAGGGCTCGTATCACCTCTGCTGATTATTGCAGTCATCTCCTAAAATCCAACCTCTCTATCTCTTCTCTGCACAGCTATCAAATTGATTTCCCAAGTGCACAAGTCTGAGCAGGTCAGATTCTTGACACAGAAACATCATTGTCTCTTTGCCTCTAGGATATTCAGCCTGACATTGAAAGCTTTTCACAGTCTGAGTCCAGCTAATTATGCATCATTCCTTCTCCCAAGCTCTGTGCTCCAGCCAAAATGACTTATATGCTGTGCTGCATTCTATTACCTGCCTCTTGTCCTGGTATAGGCTGTCCTCCCCCAACTCTGCTGTATAGAGTCTCAATTCTTGCATTCAAACACCTGCTCACTCTAGGCTGATTCACCCACTCCACCTCTCACCTACCACATTGAGAGGTATTTTCATGTAGTTCTGCAAGCAGATAACTCAGCAGCAGGCTATCCTATGTAAAATGGCACTGTGTAAGTAGGATGGTCCTTTACATCTAGAATCCTCCTCCTCCTCACTTCTGTCTCTTAGAATCCTCAACTCCCTTAAAGTCTCATCTCATGCTAGAGGTCTTTCCTGATGTTATACCTGCCCCTTTCCTGAAATCACTTTGTATTCATTTCATATACATATTACACTTATTTTTCTGTACATATTGAATGCTCACTGTAAAATTTAAGCTCCTTGAGGGGGACAAAAGCAAAAAAGCAAAAGCCTTTGTATTTTCAACACCCAGCATAGTCCTAGAATATAATAGGTGATTAATAAACACTTGTGAAATTGTATTTAATCAAACAGGGAATATGGAAAAATGTTTTCCCCATCTTTTGATTTCTTCATGCTAGACATTTAGATTAAAAAATGTTATGCTTCAGATAAGAATTCGAATTGTAGAAATAGAAAGGACCTTTTACATCCAATTTCTCATTTAATTAATGGGTAAACTGAGCCCCTGAGAAATAAAGTGACTTGACACTTGACTTATAGGCATTCAACAAATTCTTGGTAATTTGATTTGACTTGTTGGCCTTAGGAGACTACCAGGATTGAATTAAAGTTAACTTTCCTTGAGACTTGGAGTCTCAAAGAATTATGATTTGGCCTTGAATTTTGAAGGAGAGTTTCTGAAATTATAATAGCTTATTTGGACATGAGTCTACATACTTTAATGATTAGCACTTTTGCTAAAAAATAAAGTCTTTCTATGTGACTATCAAAGTGTTTTTAAATGACATCCTTACAAGAATTAAGAATGATTTTGAAGTCTCTGTTATGACTTCTAGTTATTGGTATCCTGTGAAACATACTTAATTTGCCATTAATTGGGTTAAAGTGATAGTTTTCCCATAATCCAAATTCTTGTCTTTAAATCTAATCTTTCTGAATTATTTAAATCTTTCAGTACAAAGAAATGAAAAATTATTGAATTTTGGAACTTAGAGAAATATTAGCAATCACTTAATTCAATCTCTTCATTTACCAGAGGACATTAAGGTACAAATATATTTAGTAACCTGCCAAAAGGTCACTGTGTACCAAAGGTCACACAGCTAGGTAGTTGATAGAAAAGCCAGAATTAGATCTTCCTGTTTCTGATTTCCCAAGTTCAAGGGTATAAAAATTGACATTTCTCCTCTATAATCCAGAAAGCTAGATAGAGTAAGCTAGAAAGGGATTATAATAATGCCTCGCTTATCTGGAATTAATTTATCTTACAAATGAAACTATTTAGAATAAAATCAAGAGTCAGTGATGAAATAATAAAAAGTCCAAATACATAACAGAATTCATACACTAAAGTTCATGTACCTTACTCCATAGGAGAGTTCCTCAATCAGAGAATATTTATTGTTATTTGACAAATTAAAAAAATTGGATTTTTTTAGGTACCCAGTAATTCACCTTTCTGTTGAATTTTACAATTCATTAAGCACTACATATCAAAACATATATGTATTAACTATTTTTTTATCTCATTTGTCATATGTATTGATCATAAGCTCCTTTGAGGATCAGTATTCTTGTAACCAGTCAGCCGGTATATGGCCCCTTAATTTTCATTGAATGAAATTAATATACTTGCTTGATTTCAGTTCATTTGAATGCAATGAGCATTAAAATTCTTACTATGTGCAAGTTATCCAAATTTTAAAAAATAGTTTTTACTCTTAAGCAGGGTGTCTGTCCTCAAGTAGGCCCTCTAGCTACATTTTCTTGGAATAATATAATGTGTACACAAATAGGTAAATTCAAAATATATAAAGCAATTTCAAGAAAGAGTGCTAATAGTCACACAGGAAAAACTTTGTGTAAAAGGTGTCGCTTGAGCTTTAGTAGAAAGTGTGAAGAGAAAGTGTATTCCAAACATGGGGTACTACTGATATAGAGACACAAAAGAGGAACACAAATTTATAGACAGTAAATGACCAGTGAGTCAATTTAACAAGAACAGAAAATGCAGAAAGGGGAATGATATGAAATAGGATTTTGAAAAACTGTATTTTGGGGAACTTTAAATGCCAGACTGAGAAGTTTTGAGAGAGGAAACAAGGGAATCAGAAAATTTTTGAAAAAGCAGATAATATCGTCAGGACTATGTCTTAAGAGTATTAATTTTGCAGCAACATGGGGGATGGATTGGAGAAGGAAGAATTTAAAGGTAGGCTGACCTATTAGGAAGCTTCTGTAATGGTGTTGGAAAGAAGTGATAAGGATCTGGGCTAAAGTAAAGTTTTAGGAGTTTTCCATTCTTGTCTGGCCAGTGAGTGAGTGGCAATATTGGGCAAAATCTTCTGCTCAAATCCAGGACTCTTCTTTCTTCTTTATTTGTTCACTCCTCTCTGATTCAAGATCAAATTTTTATTTTGAAAGGATGGACTTGCCTTTTAATATAAGTGATGGAACAAGAAGAAATTATATGACCGTCGGGGAAAAAATATATTGAAATGATTATCTGCTAGGAACTCAGATTTGCTAAGATGGGCAACTAATGTGTTCTACATCTCTATAGAACTGGATTGACTAGAAAGCCTGATTTTTAAATATTTAGCAGTTATCAATTGTACTTAAGATAGATTCCTATAATTATTCCATTTTTGGAGTACTAAGAGTGAGGGAAGAACAGCAGCTTGATAATGCCAGGAATTCTATCTACTGCCAATATCATGGGAATGTATCTGATGTATTATAATAACAGGTTGAATTTTTAGTTAAATAAAATTTAACAAGCTGTAAATGAGTGGGCAGGAGTTGATAGACTTTAAAATGGTTGATTAGGGGGCAGCAGAAGCTTTGCTTAGAGATGGCCATCAGCCAGTTCCCCTCAAAAGTGGCCAAAATTGCATACTGGATAAGTGGAAGAGGAAGAGATAGGAGAAAGAAAACCACATAAAAATATAGAGATACCTGGAACCTTGCCAAAGAGAGGGAGGAAGTTCAGGATCAAATCACTGAAGCACTTGACAATAAGTTCTTGAGGTCAAGATAGAGCCCCTGGTCCACAGGACTGATAAATCAGAAAGCAAATTATCCATTTGCAATCAGCCTGCAGTTTGTGAGTTCAAAGAAAAGCACGGTTATAACAAGGCACAGACAAATTAAAAACTGGAGAAATGTCTAGAACTCTTTGGTTAAAAACAAACAAAAAAATTATAGTGTGACCCTGGAGTTCTCTAAGTCTTCAGATTCATAATCCACACAAATTTTACCATTTTAGGAAAAAACACTCAATAGATTCAATTTACATAACAAAAAAGGAGCCTAAACACACCAAAATAAAATGGGTTTGGGATAAAATGAGAGTCAATATGATTTGATGGATGTACTTGCCAGACTTGGAGCCAAAAGACTGGAATTCATATCTCTTTTCAGACCTATATTTGCTGTGTGGCACTGAGAAAGTAGCTTATCAGAGCCACAGTTTCTTTGTCTGTAAAATGGAAATATTAATACTTACACTTTTGTGGTAAAAGTTGTCTGAGGGGCTATCAATCAAGTACTACTATCATTTGCCAAATCAGTGATTCAGATAGTTATCTGCAGAGTTTTATTATTCTTGGAGCACAGAGCATCAGCTTCTGCAATTTTAAGTGGAATGGAAATATGTGCACATCATAGCTAAATGGAATTTTACAGAAATCAGGAGGGAAAGATAAGAGTGTACATTTCCAAAAAGAAGGAACAGAAGGGGGAAAGTGGGGATAACCTGCCAGGCTGGTAAAAACAGGAGGTTAGATTCTTTCTCAGCTTTCATTCCATAGGTTTTGTGATCTTTAGGTATCGAGGAACAGTGTCTGGAAGCTCAAAATGGAGACCAGGCGATACCCTTTGCTTCCCATAATAATGGCAAGAATGAACTAAAATTTGTCTCACTTCACACCTTTTCTCTTCTCATAGTAGCAGCAAGAAACCTGAGCCCCAAATTGTCTTGTCACACTTTAGGTGCTATGTAGATATTATGTTTGATATTAGAAAGGAAAAACACTGATATAAGCAAAAGATAAAAAAGGGATTGCACTTAACAAATCACTTAGCATTTACTAAGGGGTCAAATATTATTCAAAGTACCTGAATTTAATACACAACAGTTACTTTAAAACTCATGTTTCAAGTAATCTTTAGTTGTTGTATCAGATGGTATAACTTCATTAAAAAAAATTATGCACTTAATTTTAAAACATAAAACCAATTAAACATATATTTGAGACTTATTGACATTTTAAAAATTAATTTTAAAAAATAAAAAAATTAATTTTAGTTTACATATTATAATTTTGATAGTCCCTCTATTTTCTTTTTCTCTTTTTATATATTCATCTCTGCATCTGGGTATAAATTTTTTCTTTTTTCTTAGTATGTATATAATCTTTTGGTTCTTCTTTCATTTTATGTTTTGTTGTTTAGTTATATTAGTTGTGATCTGACTCTTCATAATGTCATTTGAAGTTTTCTTGGCAAAGATATGGGGTGATTTGCCATTTCCTTGTCTAGCTCATTTTACATATAAGGACACTGAGGTAAATGGGGTTAATGACTTGCTTGGGATCACACAGCTAGTATCTGAAGCAGGATTTGAACTCAAGAAGATGACCCTTTCTGACTCTAGGCCTAGCCCTCTGTCCACTATGCCATCTAGCTGCCCATTTTATTTCTATTGAATTGTAAATATGTTACATTTTTTAATTTTCCCCACATTCTCTGTATACCATTTTAATAGTAGATATTCCATTATATAAATAATTTACAGACTTAAATCTGGAAAAGACCTTTGAAACTCTTAGTGTGACTCTCTGATTTGATGATAAGTAACTGGCATCCAGAGATGATGAATGGCACTCATTCAGGGTTATGTAGGTAGTAAAGTAGTAGAGGCAGAATTCAAATTCATGTCTTCTGGCTCATTCAATAGTGTTTCCACTATTTTATGTTTTCTTACCAACAGATGAGTATTTCCATTTCTTTGCAATCACAGGTACTGCTTTACATGAATTTTAACAAATAGCTTTGATTTTTCTAATGTCCTGGATATTCCTAAAAAGAAGAATTCTGGAATAGAAAGTTTGCTTATATTGCATATTTCTGAATTGCACTCCAAAAAGGTCCTACCAACTCTCAGTTCCACCAATAATGTATAAGTAAACTTGTTTCTTCGCAGCTTTAGGAGCTCAGAATTTTATCTCCTTTTCTTCTAGTACCTAAAATGGTACCTCAACTTTATTTGATTTGCATTTTTATTATTCTTATTATCTATTTAAAACATTTTAAAGTAATTCTTTACAAAATGAGTATCTTCCTGTGTAAATTGACTTTTATTATCTTTTTATACATTTATCTAATGAAGAGCAGGAAAAAATCTCCCTTGATTTTTAAAATTTCCTTATAAATATTAAATATCAAATTTGTAAATGTTGACCACTGATATTTTTCTAATCTATTAATTTTCTTGAATAATGTTTATTATAAAAATTACATTTTATGTAATCAAATCCATCTACCTTCCCCATAATTTTCTCCCATTTGAGTAGTAGACAAAATTGGATTTCTGTCTATAATTGAAAGAAATGTATTCCATTTTCTTCTGACTTTTTGTATTTCAACTTTTATGTTTGTTTTTTTTGATCCAGGTAGAATTTATTATAGTTTATTAATATAATATGAGGGTCTACATTTATTTTTAGCATTTCACCATACAATTTCTCCAGCAATATTTATTAAATAATGGATTCTTTCCCAAGTTTTTATTTTTGTAAGTATGAAACAATATTCTTTTGTACATATTTGATTCTCTCTCTGCTATACTTACTCTGCTTCACTTGTCTATTTTTTAACTTCTCAATATTTTAATAATAATTCCTGTATTTTACAATATGAGAAAGCAAGAATACTTCTGTTTTTTCAAATTGATAATTGATATTGTTTTCAATATTTAAATGTAAATTTTGTTATCTGATTTATTTTTTCAGAGAAATTCATTGGAACTACTATAGACATATTTGTTCTATCTTACTCCTTAAGTTCTGGATTCACTTGAACACTCTTTCTACCAATTTTCCCCTCCATACATTCTTTTTAATCTTGCCAAGACTTGGATGCTCAACAGTGTGTTATTCATTTGCCCAAAAGAAATCAGCATCTCTTATTATTTCTTCACCCAAACTAGTATCATTAACTTTGGGAGGACAGAGGACCCAGATTGTTCTTCACACTGTACTGGATGGGCTATACTAATTTTAGTTATGTCCAAATATCCACTTTTTCCCCTACTCCTTAAATAAAAGATTCATGTATAGCTTTGAAGGGCTACAATTCCTGGGCACATCTATACCTAGAGACTTCTTTTCTTACACTCTCACTATTAGTCTCATCCTAGCCCCATTCATTTTGATTGCTGCTGGTGTCTTTTCCCTTCTCTTTCACATTTCTAACTAACACTGACTAAATTATTTTAAATACAATTCCAACTTATCATATCCTCCTTTCTTCACCATAACCCAAGGCTAATTGTCAGAAACAATATCTCAATACTACTAAATTTGCTTACCATATGTATATAGCTATATTGTAACATAGCTTCCTGGCAGAATTTTTTGACCTTTCAATCCTAAGTATTCCCAGATCATAAAGAGGTATTTTGATTTATGTTACATTCAGTCTGTAAATTAATCCAATGTATATTATCATATTTTATTCCTATTCATCTTCATTGATTATGTTTCAATATTCATTGATTATATTTCAGCCTACTCAATTCCACCATGTATCTCTCCATTGCCTTTTGAAGATTATTCTAAGACCATCCCAGACTCACTCCCAGGAACACTTATAGAATATTGGCATTAAAAAGACAAAAACTTTAAATGTCAAACTGGAATTTATATTTTATTCTGGAGAGTAGAATCTCAGGAAATAAGTAGAGCTAATTAAGTACAGGCATCTATGCTTTAGTCAAATCACCTTGAGAACTCAATGGATGAAAGGTTGGAAGGGGAAAAGATGAGAGGTAGGGAAACCAGTCTCTCTCTACGTTAATCCATACAATATTTAGATGGCAACATAATTAGTTGGATATTATTGTAATGGTCCAAGCAAGAGTTGATGAGAACCTGGACCAGAGATGTGTGAATGGGAAGAAATGATATCATAAATTTGATATTATTAAGGAAACCTTGTAACTCCCCAAAAGCAATCCTATCATCTCTCCATCTCATTAAATCTGAGCCCAGTTTATGATGGATGCTCTCTTTCTCAAGTATAAAAACTGATGGACATGTTCTATAAGTTGGCCATCCAGTTGCATATTATAATCTGACATGAGATATTCTTCATCTCTTTTCTCTTTCTTGTATGAAATCCATTATATGGTAAGTGCCTTTGGCAAGCATGCAACAGAGAATAGCAATATCATGTCATGGAAAGAATGTGGAACCTGGGATCAGGAGAGACTGTTCCAATCCTGCCTTTACAGATTAGTTATGTGACAGTAAGCAAATTAATATCGCTGGGTCTCAGTTACCTCATCTGTAATATGGGAATGATGCCTTTGAAGAAAGTTCCTTTCTTTTGAAGACCATTTTCCCCACTATTGGCTACCTTGAAGTTAAAGAAATTGGTTAAGGATTTACCAGGATTGATGTTTCACCGTTCTCTCAATGGTGGGCATAAAGCACCGAGATGAATAAATCATTGGGTCACTTCAAAGCGTGTGTTTAGTGTGAGGGGGACGGGAAAATGGAAGAAAAGAATTGATTGGGTGAAAAACCCTTTTTCTTCCATGTGGATCTTATTTTATTAAGGAAAGTCAGTTCATCAACGAGCATTTCTTAAGTGCCCTTCTTTCCAAGTACTGTACTAGGGGCTGGGGCTGAGGTGACTTGCTACTTGGCTCTCCCCTCCTCCTAAGGATTCCCTGGGATCTCCCAGGACTTCCAGCTGCCCTTGACACATCCTCCCCTGCACTGGCCTGGCCATCTTCCCAACTTTTCCTTTCTGTCCTTTTCCTCTGAACCCAAGCAGGGAAATCACAATGACATCAGATAAATCAATTCACAGTAAAGTGTTAGTGGCACCAGAAAATACATTTAAACTGAAGCCTCAAACCCCCAAAAGGTATGAGTAAGGGGGGAGATTTCAAAGCCTGCCTGAGGGATGGAGTTCAGCCCTCTCTCTGGTTCTTAGTTTCCCCACCTATCTGATTAGGAAGTGGGATGAAGTTTTTCCCACTAGCATTGTGTTACTTTGAGGATCTAACATTTGGCTCAAAATACTTTTAAAATGAAGTTAATTGTGATTGGTGTGGACAATACTCTGTTCCTATTATTAAAACTCATTTTACAGATGTCTCCACTAGTACCCAAAGGTTCCCTCCACTTGCTTCTTACTTGACTTGTGTGCAAGATCCCATTGTAATAAGTAGCAAAACCAGGTCTTCAGAATCCCAGTTCAAAGTTCTTTTGTGATTATCTTATCTGATAGACCTGAGATTCCTGCAAAGCACAGCTCAGGGGTCACCTTATCCCCCTGGCTCCTCACATACATTGTTCCTTATAAAACTGTCTTTTATTATTCACATATCCCCTGTGATTGTTTTTTTCCCACTTTGGATGCAGAGTTCTTTTCCTCCAGCAGAATTTTAATTCCCTGAACAGTGGGAGTTTCATTTTTAGTCTTAATTTTAAGCCAACAAGTCATCATTTAATATTCACTACACAATAGCCTTAGAGGCACAAAGTCAAAAATAAAGCAATGTCTGCTTTAGAGAGGCTTCCATTCTATTGGGCAGAAGAAGGCTGCCTGAAATGGTCAGTCAGTAGAGAAGAGCAAGCACTGATGTGTGTCCATATATATATGCCTATGTATATATATAAAACACACACATATATTGTATATTTATATTATTTTTCAAACTTTAAAGCAAATGTCAATGATTATTTATTAATGTCTGAACAATGTATAATATATTGGTGATATGAGGTATTTTTTACATTGTAAGGAATGACAAATATGAGAAATTCATAGAAATATGGGAAGATATATGAAACTGGTACAGATCAAACAAACATAGAACCAAGAGGAAAATATGCACAAGTATAGTGATATAAATCAGAGGTGTCAAACTACATACCACAACACTCCCAAGTGTATCAGAACCAGATTAAAATGGAATTGGGCATGCTTTGCAAATACATAAAAATACAATAAAACATAGATAGTATGAATTTGTGGTTTTCTAAGTTAGTATGCAGCCTGGCAGGGATCTGTTTCTACTTAAGTTTGACATCACTGATATAAATGTTTTAACAGACGATGGTCAATGTTGGCTTTAAAGTAATGCTGCTGGAAAACACTTCTTTCCAGTCTATGGAAAAAGAATGGACTATTAGTATAGAATTATACTTATTCTTGTTACTCACACAGACCATTTTTAGCTTGTTTAGTTGTATTGTGTTTTTATGAGGAAAAGTATGGGAATAATATTGGGAAATGAGTGTGGTATGAAAAAACAACATACAGCTAGAAAACATATTTTATGTTTTAAGTCAAATTTTAGCAAAAAAGAGAAATAATTTAAGAGAAGAAATGGCAAAGGACAAAACCTTAGCAAATGCCTGTATTTAAAGGATAGGGAGAAGAAAAAGAAGGAATGTAGTTTTCATGGATGGATCTGTCAAAGAGAAAGAAGAATCCAGAAAATGGTATGAGGGAAAGAGAGGATTTTCAAGAAGCAAGGGCTAGTTGAGTGTAGATTTGACAGCCAGAAAGTCACTGGTGACCTTAGAAAAAGCAATTCCATTAAGTTGGTAAGAGTAAAATCGAAGTTGCACAAGGCTTGGATGTGAGTTGTAAAGACATTGAGTTTAAACTAATACTTTTAGATTTTGGCCATGAAAGGAAGGTGAGATTTGGGACATTTTCTAGAGAGGATCAAGTCTGGGGCAAGGTCAGGAGTCCCAAAGACTCACTGGGAGTGGTCCATGACAAACATGCATGGTGGAACCCAGCCAGGAGAGTTACAAGTAAGGCTCTGAATGCCAGGGGGCTGGAATGCAGGGAGGGGGCCAAATGAAGGAAGGTGTCTGAGGGTGAGCCAAGAGAACCATAGACAGAAAGGCAAGCTGGCGTCCCAAAAGGCGTGGGTAGTTTGTGGGAACAGAAGCCCAGGAGACAGACAAAGCAATTCAGGTACTGATAGCTAATCACTTGCTCCCCTTTTTGCATAGCTATTGATCTAATCTTATTTTATTTTTGAAGGCATAAGCAATAGGATGGAAACAGGGCAAAGAGAAGTGTTGTTATGGCTGTTGTTTAGGAAAGCCAATTCTTAAGCATGAGTGTAGGCAAAGGGGAATGGAGCTGGTGGGAAGGAAGAAACTGAGAATGTAAGAGGAAGAAAATCGGTGGGACAAGAGCCCAGTGGAAGTGTGAGGAGGTTGGGTCAAAGGTACAGATAGAGAGATTATTTTATTATTGAAAAAATCATCTTCCAGTCACTCCCAGGGTTCACAACTTCAGAATGATCCTCAACTTCTCCCTCTCCTTCATTCCCATATCTGGTTATTACAGTTGTCAAGTCTTATCGATTCTATCACATCTCTCCACCAGGACAACCATTACTCAATCACCTCTCTCCTGGACTATGATAGTAGCTTTCTAAATAATCTTGCTTTTAGCCACTTTTCCCTCTAATTCATCTTCTACTCACTACTAAATATTCTTCATAGTCTCATATCCTTACTCACAAATCTTCTGTGGCCCTGGAAACTCCTCAGCCTCAGATTCTCCAGAATATGGTTCTACATTTCCACCATTGTTGCCCATGACTCCCCTTCATGCCCTCTGTAGTCAAATTAATCCCCTATTCCCTAACTATTCTCTTAATTTGACAATTCCATCTCTTTTCCTTGGATAAATTGTGTCCCTCATGACTGGAATGTTGAGCCACCTTTCTCAATTCCTAACATTTTTCAACACTTGGCTAAAGTATCATCTCCTAGGAAATAATTTCCACCCCACGGCTCCCTTGCAATTCCTGGTCCCCTCTCCCTTCTAAAATGATTTTGTATTTACCTGTCTATGAAAATGTTAGGTCCTCAAGGGCAGAGCGAGAAAATCTTTTTTGCTTTTGTATTACCAGCATCTAGTACTTGGTTGGTGCTTAATAAATGTTTGTTGGTTTGAATTAAACCAACCAGAAGTAGGAGAGAAAGCTCATAGAAAGAGCTAAAGAAGCAAAACCAAATTCTTTAAAAAAAGAAAATAATTTGTGATCGCTAAGGAAGTGTCTGGTGAGACATATTGAGAGAATAAAATTGAGTAGACCTACCCCAAGCAAGAAACTTAGATGCTTTAAAGGAATAGAAAAAAAAGCAGATAAATCTGACACATAAAAACAAAAATTAAAAGTTAAAATCTTCACAAACAGATTTAAGATATTACTGGAAAGAGGGAGAACAATCAGAAGTATTGCCAACAGACATCTTAGTGTACTGGATAAGGAGAGAAGTGAAGGCGCTGAGTTTGAAGAATTAAAATAGACAGGTTAACTTGAAACCTAAATATAAGCTACAAAAAATAGACAGGTTCTTTTCTAAAAGTTAATTTGAGGAGCCAAAAATATTGCAACACGAGTAAAGGAAAGTGGCTAGTAATCCAGTCAAATTAATAAGTCATTTATTAAGCTTTGACTCTGTGCAAGTACTACACTAAAACACTAGACATGTAAAGATAATAAAAAATCATCCCTGTCCACTTGGAAATAGAAAAAAAATGTTCATGATAATTTGTTAAGGAGATAGATCACTAACAAGTAACAGGATCATGAAGGGCTTTCCTATAGGGGGTATATGATCTAGAGACTATAAAAGGCAGAGTCCAAAAAGCAAAGGGCCTTATAGGCCTGCAAAAAAGACATGGAGGCAGGAAATTAGAATTCTGTGTTTAGAGCTATTTGTCTGAAGAAAGTTCATATAGGAGAGAAATGTGTATTGAGCTTGGCAACAAGCTGGAGCCAGGCTGTGGAGGGCTTTAAACCAAGCTAAGCAAGCATGCATTTTATTCTAAAGACAAAAGGGGCTGATATGCTCAGTCTTACACTTTATGAAGATTATTTTTGGCAGCGACATAGAGGATGTATTGGAAAGGGATGAGATTAAAAGTCAGGATCTAAGTAGGAGGCTATTTCAGTAGTTGAGGCAAGAGGTGATGAGGGCCTGAACTAGTAAATGAGTAAATGAATGAACAAATTAACTAAGAGTTTATCAAGTGCCAAGCACTATGCTGAATTTCAGGGTCACAGAGAGAAAGGCAGTGAGTTCACAATGAATTCACATTCTAACTGGGAGAGATGGCAAAGTGGGGGGATGACTAAGCTTTAAGATAGGTGGTACAGTGGTCCTAAAGAGATAACTGTAGAGAAGATATGGCTACCCAGAGTATCCAGTTAAAGTTAATTGACAGGTAAGATACCATTTGGCAATTCATAGGACTTTAAAGTTAATTGGCAAATAAGATGCCAGTGCCTGAGAATCTGGAGGGCATAGTTGCAGGGCAAATTGTACCCTTTCAGCCCTGTTTCCTGTCCTCCCCCCAAATTCCCTTTCTTCTGAGAAAGATTCCAGATTCCCTGCATTTACAGAAAAGTGTGGGGGGGAAGCAAAGAGGGCAACTTCAGATGCTTACTTCCCACAGAATGCAGAAGGATACTGATCCAGTAAGAAGCAGTGTTGCATATAGAAATTGATGATGGTGGAGATAAACAGTATAAAATTTGGTAAAAAGAGGACGAGAATATGGAACTCAAAATTTTGAAGAACCCAAATGTTAAAAATTGTTTTTATATGGAATTGGAAAAAAAGAAAATATTATTTTTAAAAACAAAGCTTGATGAGAAACCCCTCCCCCCAATTAAATCTTTTCAGGTTTACTTAAAAATGAAATTGTAAAGCAAACAATAAATTAATAAAAAGTGAAAAAGATGTCCAAATATTTTTACAACAAATTCTGTTCACCATAAAATAAAAGCACTCATTTGGATTCTAAGAACACAATTCTAAATAAGTTTATAGAGCAAGTGTAAATGTCCTTGTGATGAATAAACAATTATGGGAAAAGCTAAACCAAATACATTCTGGAGGCAACAGATAATGATATTGAGGGATAATTTTTCAAGGTATCTGAAGAAGAAATCAAAATTTTTTTAGAAATTAAGACTTCCTTAATTCTAAAAAAAATTGCAATATAGGGAATATCAATTACAAATCCATAACCCTACTTTCCCATCATATAATTTTTGAGAATAATTTGAACACATATTTAAGGCATCTTTGATGAAAATATTAGAAGGGAATATACATATTTTTGAAAGTGATGCATTGATATATTTGAAAGTGACATAGCACATTATATATTGCCATATCACAAGTGATTGAAGAAATAGAGAATACAAGATACCACTATATTTATTGCTTATTACCTACAAAAATACATTTGATTCATTAGAACAAATTTCTGCCTTAAAACTTTTCCAATGTATCTCTCATGCATATGCTATGTAAAATTTCATGAAAAATGTAACAACAGAACTATTTGTTTCTCTTTTTCCAGATTGTCTTTCTCTTTTGTGTGTTTGCATTCCCAATAACTGATTCTCTTTAATTCCTTTGGTGAAACTTGCTACTATGGATTCAAGATTTTTTAATCTGGCAATTATTTCAGCTATACAATTCATAAATTCTGCTTTAATAATTCTCATTTCACTTTTAAACCATTCAGATATGTCCATGATTTCTTGTACACAGGGTCCTTTACCTCTATCTCAACTGTTGATTAATTTTCCATTGCCTTGAAATATTTATTTGCAGAAATCTGGACTTTTAAAAAATGAAGTGAAGGCCATGTTGCCTTTTGTTTTTAATATCTTCCCTATTAAATTATTTGCTTATGTTCAAAGTGATCAATGTAATATTCTCACAAGATCTTTGGTAACTTCAATCATTTTTTCTCCTTTGATGACAATTTTTGGGGCACTACACTTCAAAGCCATTGAAATGGCTTATCCCATACTGAGCAGTTCATATCTCACTATCCTCATTCTCTGCTCCTAATGACTTTAGGAGGACGAAGAGATGGAGAGAATCGGCCCCAGCAAGATACCTGACTCTTTCCTTCAAACTTAATATGGTGCCACACAGCCATATATGAGTGCTGCCCCATTGCTCTCTATTCCTCAATTCTCTCTTGCCTCACAGAGCTGCTATCCCTGCCCAAGAAAGCCTCTGCTTTTTTATTTTTCACAGTTAAAATGAATTCATTTGCAAGTCTGTAGTCCAACTTGTATATCCCTGCTCCAGAAAGCTGATGGGCAGTAGGAAATGGAATGCTAAAGGTTAAGGATTAACCTTCTCTGCCATTAATTTATCAGAAGTAGGGTTCCTGGTGTCCTAGACCATCGAGAAAGTAAAAATTGCTTTAGCACTTATACATAATTACTATTTTGGAAACAGTTGAGAAGTTTAGGGGATAAGGAAACAACGTTTAGTCTTCCATCTTGTTGACTAGGAAGATCATTATAACAGAGCTATTGTCTTTTGAATACCTTTTGATAATAAATATCAATTGAAATACTTAAGAGAGAAACATGATTGCCAAAAGTGTTTGCTACTCCTATTTTTATAAAACATAACTCTGCAGAGTTCAAGTCAGGGAGAAACTCCCCAAAGATAGTGAGATTCTTCAGGTGTTTCATATATGGTGCTAAGCTAATTGAATTAAGGAACATTGGAACTGCTTAATCCCCTAAAGGAGATTCATATTTACTCAAATGAGTTTGACCTAATTATCCAACAGAATAAATCAATTTGATAAAGAATATTTGTTGTTGAGACTGATATGCAATAGCACCAGAAAACTTAAATATAGTGAAAGCTCCACATATATCTTTTTCTTATATTACATGGTAAAAATGTGATGAGCCCCGAAGTTATAATAATTGCTTTTTATTTTTCAAAATACCTGTAAAAATACTTTTCAACACTGAATCTTTCAAAATGTCGTGTTTGAAGTTTTTCTTCCTCCCTCCTTTATACAGCAAGTAGTCCAATATAGATTAAACAGGTGCAGTTCTTCTAAACATATTTCCACATTTATCATGCTACAGAAGGAAAATCAGATCAAAAAAGGGAAAAAATGAGAAAAAAAAGCAAGTAAGCAAACAACATTAACAAAAAAGGTGAAAATACTATGTCAATGCATTCAGTCCCTATACTTCTCTATCTGAATGCAGATGACTTTCTCCATCACAAGTCTATTGGAATTGCCATTAATCACCTCATTGTTGAAAAGAGCCAAATCCATCACAATTGATCATCAAATAATTTTGTTGTTGCAGTGTACATTGTTCCTTTGGTTCTATTAACTTCACTTAGCATCAAGTCATGTAAGTGTCTCCAGGCCTTACTGAAATTAGTCTACTGATTGTTTCTTATAGAACAATAATATTCCAGTACATTCATATATTTATTCAGCCATTCCCAAGTGATGAGCATCCAATCAATTTCTAATTCCTTACCACTACCAAAAAATGAGCCCAAAATTTAACAGGAGCAGGAAAGTTGGCAGGATCAGCTTTGAGGAATTTCAGAACCCTTTTCTTGACTGCATACTCTTCCCAGAAATAAAGAACTTTAAATATTGGTAGTTTTCTGGAATTGTTGTATAGCTATAAATCATGGAAGAATACAATCTATGAAGAATTTAAGTTGAGGATTATGCAAAGGGTAGTGGAAATACACATAGGAGGCATCAGCAAACTGAAGTCCATTATAAAGAAAAAGTAAAGAAGGAGAAATAGAACCGTCAAATAAACAAATGACTTAAAAAGATGGATTGATCATATGACCAAAGTAAAGGATAGCTAATTGATGGTCTGTATGCTCCACTGGTATCTTCACAATGTCAAGAGAAAATAAGGAATGCTCTTACCATATTGGATTGACCCTCCTGTGACATGCTAATGGGAGGATATGGGTGAGAAGTCAGCAAACCATAATTTTAGTCTTGATTCTGATACATATTTCTTTTGTGACCCTGGGCAAGACACTATTTCATTTTGATAAAATATCGAAGTGAACTAGATTTAGAACTGGAAGGGAATCTTAAAAGTCATCCAGTCTTACTATCTTATTTTTCAGGGGAAAAACAAGCCCCCCAAAATTAAATTATTTGTTCATGGAATACAGATGGCAAGATGGCAGATAAACGGTCTTTGAGTTCCCTTAGAATTGTAAAAAGCCTATAATTCTATAACTACAAGGAAAGGAAGGGGAGGTTCAGATCATAGATAAGGGAATCCCTAGAGAAATTTCTCAGAGTGATAAGTAGAGTAAATAGAGCTTTGCTCCAGGGTACCAAATTTAGAAGGTGATGACAAATACTTAATTAGGAACAAAAGTTAATTAAAATGTTAAGCTATTAAGATGGAGGACTGGGGTAAGCTCCTTCCTCAACTTCCAGCAATGATTTTCACACTGGTGTCCCAAGGGGTCATTGCCTCTCACCATATTCTGTTGAGTGTGCACATGGTACCATTTCCTTTACCACAGTTTGTGGTACTTGCAACAGACACAAAAATTTCTGCTCCTGGCTCTATTTTATTAGCCTCAAAAATTTTTAGTCCCATATTCTTAAGTGTTATAAATGGCTTTCCTTAGTAAATATATTTATTGAGTGAATACATCATGTCTCTTACTGTTCTACAGAATAATACTGGATGGCACCAGAAAAATACAAATTCGGAATCCTACAAGGGAAGAACAAGGTGTATATGGATGTACTGTGGTTAATCATCCTGATTCAGACACAAAAACTTCCTCAGTGTTGTATGCAGGTAATGCCTAGTGAAGAATTTGGAATATTTTTTCACTTTACAATTCCATATCTTGCCTCTTAGAAAAATGTGAAATCATTAGAGTTATTTAATGTGGCTATGCTCAAAGGTGGTCTCTAAAACAGCCTTTATCCTTATTATAGATATTTATTTTCAACATTACTGACTATTCATATTTAAAGTCCCACTAAATCAAAGAAAGGGATTTTTTTAGACTTGCCCTTTTTTTAAATACCATGATATATGACTATCTGCCTCATTAAAAACATTTCAAAGAAGCTTGAACTTAATAAAATTCTACAGACATTTTATGATTTTATAAATCAAGTCTTATGAGGCAGCTGGTGGCACATTGAATAGAATGCTGGATCTAGAGTCAGAAAGATCGGCATTCAAATCCGGTTTCAGATACTTAACAGTTGTGTAACTCAGAGCAAGTCATTTAATCTTTCCATTAATTTCCCCAACTGTAAAATCAGGGTAATAATTACACCAGCCCCCAGGGTTGTTGTAAAGATAAAATGAGATTATTTGTAATATGAGATTTTTTTTTGCTTTTGTTGTTCAGTCATGTCTGATCCCATTTGGGGTTTTCTTGGCAAAGATACTGGAGTGGTTTGCCATTTTACAGATGAGGAAACTGAGGGAAACTGAGTTAAGTGACTTGCTCTGGATTCCCCAGGCAGCAAGTGTCTGAGGATTTGAACTCAGGATTTTCTGACTCTGGGTGCAGAGTCCACTGTTCACCTCGCTGAAACACTATATAAATGCTAGCTATTGTTGCTTCCCACATGCACTCAGGGAAGAGGAATGAAAACTGTCTAATTTTAAGGAGATATTCCTTTATGCCTATGAAGTCGATAAGACCTGATTTCCATCCTGCCTCTGACATAAAGTAACTCTCTGACCCACTTAACCCATCAGTGTCCATCGCCAACTCTAAAATTATAAATTACTGGAGAATTGCCTTGGTGGGTGAAGTCTCCACTTCAGGAATTCTCTGGACTAGAGAAATCACAGAGGGGGGGGAAAGTTTTGTTAAAAAGCTTTCTTATTTCTAGCATACAGAGATGAAAGGAATTACCCCCAGCACCAGCAGCGGTTTCTGTTACTGCTTCCCTAAACCACAAGTGAGAATCAGATGTAGGGATTCCAGGGTGGGTGGGAGAGGGAAATGTTTGCAAAATTGCTCTTTGGGGAGAGGTTACAGCCAAGTGCAATAAGTTGAGCAGCATAATGGTAAAAGAGAAATAACATGATCTTTGGAGTCAAGGGCTTTGGTTCTGGTCCTGGCTGTGCAGCTAATGAGCTCTATAGCTTTGTTCAAATCTTCAGCTCTCCAAGTCTCAGTTTCTTCATCTGAAAAATGAAGACCTTGGATTAGATGATCTGAGTTCCTTCCAGTTCTAAAATTATATGGTTCTAAGTATTCCCTGAATGCCCTTTTAAGCATCCAACCCAGCTTGGAGCACTGTAGGGGATAGCAGAGAAATATGAGACGGGTCTTTTGGCCACAAAGAATTTACATTTCCCTGGGGGAATAAGACAATGTGTAAGAGTGAGCTGGAGGATTGGCAGAGTGAGGAGTAAGATGGTTTGAGCAGTCTTGAAGGCTCTGCCACTAATTGTTTGACTTTGTGGTTGTTACCTCTGTGGGCATGGGTTCCTCACCTCTATAATGAAATAATTGGTCTGGGCTTCTTTCTGCTCTCGATGTTCTAAGATGCTAAACTCCCTACCCTGACATGTCACCAAAGCCAGTTTGCTTCTGTCAGATTTCATCTTCATTCCTCACATCCTCAGACTAGATAATTTTAATAAGCCTAAGGGCTTTATTGAGACATCTACTTCTATTGGCAATTATTTTGGGGGTCACAATGTGTTCTAGAAAAATATCCTGGACTAATATGAAAGTGTTTTACATGACTTCACATGTATAATCTATATCAAATTATTTGCCTCCTCAAGAAGGGAGGAAGAGAGAGAAGGGAGGAAGATAAAAAGAAAAAAAAATTAACAAATTTTTAAAACTTTTGTTCTTATATAATTGAGAAAAATGAAGTAAAAAAATAGTTTAAAAAGTATCCTGCAAGGGAAAAAAGGTTTTTTTTCCTTCCTAGACCCCCAGAATTATAAAATCCCAGAAGTAGAAAAGAACTCAAGGCCATCTACTCTAAACTGTACAACTGAACAGAATCCCAAAGTTCAAAAGTTGGACCAGAGACCCAACTTATATACCTGAATAAAAATTCTTCCTAGATACCTATCAAGTGATAATATAACTGTAACTTTAAAATGTCCAATGGAAAGGAAGCAACTCTGCCCATTTTACTTTGGGATAGCCCAAATTGTTAGGAAGTTCTCCCCTACATCTCACTAGCTTCTTGATCTAAGGAAAACAAGTTTAATTTTTAGGACTAAAATACTTATTTAGTATTTTAATAATAGAACTTATAAAAGAACATAATATATAGATATCATAATAAAATTTTTCTTTAGTATTAGACTAAACTATCCCTTCTTCCCTTCTCCAGATTAAACATCTTGAACCAGTATGTCATGATCTCAGCATACTTGTTCATCCTGATCACCTTCCTTTAGATGTGTTCTAGCTCCCCAATGTCTTTTCTCAAATATGGCCCATAAAAAGGGACACAATATTCAGGGTGCATGATAATCAGGACAGACTCCCTCTAGGAGTCACAGACCCTATATAACTCCTCTAATATTGCACAAGATTACATTAGCCTTCTTCAATGAATTTGCCATCGATTAAAACTCCTTAGATCTTTTTTCCCCATACAAACTAATGTCTAGCCATGCTTCCCTGGTCTTATGCTTGTGAGTCTGATTTTCTTAACCAAAGGTAAAACTTTAAATCTGTCCCTATTAAATTTCCTCTAATTATAGTTGGCCCAGTCTTCTATCCTCACAAGATTTTTTTGGCTCCTAACTCTGTCATAACGATTTGTTAGCTGGCTTTCTGTCACCTGCAAATTAAATAAGCACACCAGCTGTACTGTTATCCAAGTCACTGATAAAAATTGTTGAATGGTCCAAGGCCAAAGTCAGATCCCTGGGGCTTTTCCTGGGAGACCCTCTGCCAAGCTTACTAGGAACCTGCCTCTCAGCATTTATGATAAGGTCACTGAGGCCCTGTGTAAAGGCATTTAGTGAGTCCTTTCCTTTTCTTGCATCTCCGAGTAAAGGACTGTTGCCTCAGCTTAAGTTCTCTTAGTTTCAAGCCAAAACTATTATTCTGGTACTTATTGGTGTTTATCTGAGTTATGTCTATTGATTAGGGATTCTTAACCTTGTTCATGTCATGGACCCCTTTGGCAATCTGGTGAAATCTTTGGACCCTTTATCAGAATTATATTCTTAAATGCAAAAAATAAAATATGTAGGATTACAAAGGAAACCAATTATGTTGAAATACAGATATCAAATATATTTTTAGAAGTTCATAGACAACATGTTAAGAAACTCTATCCCAGGACTATCAGGTGTCAACAAAACTATCATACATCAAGATCACCTATCAGTTATTATTTAAGAATGTAAAAAAACATTCTTAGTTCATGGGAAGCAAGCGGTTGGCAGAATTTACCTCCCCAACACCATAGTTAACAGATTCCTTTTTTGTCCTAATCCTGGGTACTTGCCCCCTTTCTTGATTTCTCAGACTAAATTGCCCATCTTCATCAGCACATTCCTACCAACTTGTCCCTTCCTGTTTTCTGAAAGCACCATGTGGTGGGTCTAGACTGGCCTTGGGAGGGTAGTCTTGTTTACTCTGTGGTACTTGGCTTTTTGCCTGTCACCAGTCCTAGGGGAGCATATTTCTTTAGGCAGGAAATGTTAGTGTGAAGCCAGAGTTGTCACTGACCAACACATTCTTTATTCTTTCCAAGCTTGAAATATTTTTTCTAGTATTGAATTTTTCCACTTAAACTGTTATACAAACACTTGTTTTAGAATAATTAGATACTAACTTTTAATTTTATTTCACCATTATTGACCATTTTTTTATTAAATTACACAGTGTGATCATAGCCACATGTAACTTTGCTATTGGAGAACTTGTTGGAGCTGATCAATTGAGGTTCATTTTCCATCTTAAGACTTTCTGCAATTTAAATGAGTTCTTAGTATTGTAAGTTTTTTTTGAAGAGAAACTCTTTTATCTGAATTGAAATTTGTATTGGATGAACTTAGGACACTTCTGCCTTAACAAGGTCAGATAATACAGATGATCATAGAATCTTAGATCTA
This sequence comes from Myrmecobius fasciatus, assembly GCA_023553655.1. NCBI lineage: Eukaryota > Metazoa > Chordata > Mammalia > Dasyuromorphia > Myrmecobiidae > Myrmecobius > Myrmecobius fasciatus. The sequence goes on along the minus strand of JAJPUD010006606.1, from coordinate 15,296 downwards.
GAATGCTTTGATAAAATCAGTCTCCTCTCATAATCCCCGAATTTTTAATGAGAAAGAACCTCAAAGATCAACTGATCCTACTCATCTATGAAAAGAATATCTACTATAAAACTCCCTATAGATTTTCAGCCTTTGTTAGAAAAAATTCCAGGGTAAGGAAGATCCATAACTTCAGAAGACAAACTCATCTATTTATGGATGGACTTAATTCTTAGGAAGTTTTTCCTGACATGAAGCCTAAAGGGGACTCCTTACAACTTCCACCTATGTCTCTTGGTTCATGGGTTCAAACAGAACAAATCTGATACATTTTTCATATGTCCTTCAAATCCTCAAAAATCATTATTGTACCCCTCCCTGAACCTTCCCTTCTCTAGATTAAGTATCCTTAGTCCCTTCAACTAATTCTTATATATGTTAATTTGTATATATTTTGTATGCATTTCTTTTGTATGAGTTCTCTCTTTTTAAAAATAATATAAATTTTCTGAGGGTTGCAAATGTGTCATTTTTGTCTTTATATTCCCAATACCCAACACATAATTGATACTTGATGAATACTTTTTGATTGATTGATTCATTGATATGACATAGACTCATTTTTCAGATAGTGCAAGTGAATGAAGCCTAGAGAGAGATAAAGGGATTTGTACAGATGGTTCATAGGATAGCATAGTCGGTTGACAGACATTTAATAAGCTCCTACTATGTGCCAGGCACTGTGCTAAATCATAATTTGAACACAAGTCTCATGATTGGTGATCTATTCCAGTTTTTTTTGGGGGGGGGAGAGCACTTTCTTTTTGTCCCTAGGACTTAGCACAATGACTGACACATAGAAAGTGCTTAATGAATGCTTATTGACTAGCCGACTACACTGTTCAAACCTATGACTCAGAATTATATTTTCTTTGGTATTTAGGGGAATCCATGTGTTATAAAATTAGACATTTGAAAAAAATTAAGTAGAAAGATTGCCTTTTTTCCTACTTATGAGTAACATATCAGTGGTACATCTGAGACATAGTGGATGTCGCATCACCTTTTGGTGCCCCAGGCAGCTCTCTCAGGTTGTGGAACCGTTACTTGTATGCATTGGTACAGTTTGCTCATACTCCAGAGGAATTAAGGTCCAGATGTCCTGATCGCTCCCACTCCCTTAAACTTTGGTGCCAAAATTGCAGTCACTAGAATTTGGCTGCACATGTTTAATCCATATCCATCTGCTACCCACTTTGCTCATTGCCCTGCTACTTTGTTAGCTATTGGAGAAAAGGGGAAAAAAAGACTTGAACCTGACCCTGCTCTTATGCTTCCTTTTAATTAAGAGGTGCCTGTCATCTTGGCTGTTGCAAGAAATTTCACAGAACTGGAGCACGGCCGCCTGACTGTAATTATTGGTGGCACTGCCAAGGCAACCATGGGAGCCAACGTCACCATTAAGTGCCCTGTCAAAGGTAAGTCAGAGCATCCATTTCTATTCAGTGTGCCCTGGACACCCAGCGGGGGCTAAAAGGATTGTGGCCATGCTTAGTCTTACAGGGAAGGCCGCGGTTTTTCCTAGGGCTTGGGATCAGCCGTCTGTCTGGGGCACACCCCGGCACAGACGTCCAACACTGAAATATCTTCCTCCTTGTAAGTGGCCTGGTGCCAGCCGTTCTCCCAAGCTGCAAGGAAGCCCTCTCTTGGCTCCTCACCCATTGACCTATGGGTCTGACAATCTGCAAACCCACAATGAGCTGTTTTTCACCCCCTTTGAAGTCCTCAGGCCATCTGGCCTTCACAGATCTAGACTTGTAAAAGGCATCTCCAGAAACTCACCCGATTCCCTGCTGCCCTTGCCCCGAAGGTCTGGGGGGAAAGCACACAACACAACGGCGAGCCTTTTGGCAGCACAAACCTAGCCTTTAGAGTCCGGACCGGCATTCTGTGGCTACAGCAAGGAGACGAGCGGGATTACACCTCCCAGATGCCAAGCCACAGCTGTCTGGAGCTTCTGCCATCCCGCACCTGCAGAAAGGGACTGGGGGAGAACAGAACCAGCCATTATTAAGAGGAACCTCGATGTCTTGCCTTCGTTTGGATTTCTGATTTGCATCGTATTTGAAATTGAATTTTATGGTGTAGCCAATTTAGAAGTTGCATTTTTAGATAGACTTTGGGGAGCATGACAGATGAATAATTGGCTTCCATGGTGGTTCTGTCGGAAGAAGGGCTGCATGATTGGCCCGAGTTTGGTTATCATTTGCTGTCATTAACAGTTTCTATAAAAAGCCATTCAAGTATGGGACCCAAATTTTATTCTCTTGCTGGCGCAATTAATTTTGGAACTGGGTCCACATGAGACACAGAGGCTTAAACCATTCATATCTTTGCACTATTTAAAAAACTGTTATTGTGTTATTTGCACAAGCAATGTCAGTCCTGTTTATTTCTGAATGTACCCTTAAAGCTGCGATGGGCCATGCTTCTGGCTTTCCTAAGAACTTAGGAAATTTGGTCGCCTGGGAAATTTGGTCATCTTATTTTCATCAATCCCCTGCCTCTGTCCAAGAGAGATAATGAGAAATCTGCTTTAAAATTGGATTCCATTGACAGGGGAATGAGAACATTCAAAGGATCATAGAATAAGAAGGGAAAGAGACAAAACTTCTCTCTACCTGTCCCTCTCCACTCCCCAAGTTTCATAGATGGAGATATTCTGACCAACCAGGTTAAGCTGCTTGCCCAAAGTAGACAAGACATAGGTAAAAGTCAGAGGGGAAACTTAAGTCCAGCTTCTCTGGGAGGCAGCATAGTATTAGTACATAAAGAACTGGCTTTAAAACCAGTAAGTTGTGGATTCAGGTTCAACCAAGGACATAGTGACTGTGAAATTGGGCAAGTTACTCCACTCTCCAAGAATGTAAGTTACAGAGAAGGTGATGTCCTGTGAAGAGGTTCTTCACCAGGCACTTCCCTATTCCAGTGAAATCACAAATTCAGTCCCTATCCTAGAGTCAGGAACTCCAAAACCTCTATTAAAGGAGAGACTCAGCACAAACATCCTTTCTCATCTGGTTTGGGACTTCTTTACCCTATCCCTTCCTGGAGTACCCACCCCTGCTCCTTTTGAGTTTTCTTTTGTATGATGTCTTCCACTATTTGACTGTAAACTCCTACAGGGCAGGGATTAAGTTTCTTTTTTCACGTTTGTATCCTCAGCATTTAACATAGTGCCCATAATAGGTGCTTAATAAATGTCTATTAATTGACTTATTGACTACATCAACTCCATAGCCAATACTTTTGAGTTGCTTTGCATTGCTTATTTTGAATAAACTTGTATAGAATTAATTAGATTATTCCTATAGATACTTTCCTTATTGACTTTTTTTTTTGCTTTTTGCTGAGGCAATTGGGGTTAAGTGACTTGCCCAGGGTCACACAGCTAGGGAATGTTAAGTGTCTGAGACCAGATTTGAACTCAGGTCCTCCTGACTTCAGGGCTGGTGCTCTAACCACTGCGCCACCTAGCTGCCCCATTAACTGACTTTTTAGTGTAAGACCAAATCTATAGGAAATGATATAATGAAGAGATAACAGAACCAAGAGTCTGTTTTCTTGTCTCAGTTTTGCCTGTGTAACTTTGGGCAGTTAATTGTTCACTCTCTCAGAGTCACAATATCTTCATTTTTCAGTAAGGATAAAATACTCAATGATGTTTACCTTAATGATTTGTTTTAAGGCTCAAATGAGATAATATGTGTGAAAGCATTTTTAATACTGTGAATGGCTACACAAGTTCCTACTATGTCCTAAGCGCTGTGCTAAGTGCTTTTCAAACATCCTATTTGGTTCTTAACAACGCTGTGAGGAAGGTGTCATATATCTCTGTTTTATAAATGAGGAAACTGAGGCAGACAGAGATGGGGTGACTCGTGCAGGATCACACAGCTATTAAGTGTCTGAAGTTGGGTTTGAATTCAAGTCTTCCTGACTTCAGCCTCAACACTCTAATAATAATATATTTGCAGATGGTTTTGGAAAAGAAATTAACATTCAGATGAAGGAACATGATTGATGTGGCAGTAGTAATAGAGACCTATCATTCAAAAGACCTTATTGTGTCCCTTCAATGTTCTTTTAGGTACAGATCAGGGTTTATACCTGCAGTGTGGAATATACACACACAATGGATATGGTGGAAAAAAGCACAGGTCCTGGACTGAAGGCACCTGAGTTGAATTCTCAGTTCTCAGTCTTTCTAACTGTATGACCCTGGATAAGTTGTTCTTTGAAGTTCAGTTTACTTATCATAAAGAAATTTTTAAACCTTACATTGCTATAAAATCGTGTGATATTATTATTATAATTTTATGCAGTGGGGTTACAATGTGTTGACTTTTTTACAACCACAATTTTAGTAATTGCTGCTTGTAAACTTTGACTCTTTCATCTTATTACCTTTAGTGAATACTTGCACTGACTGTGTCTGTCTGTCACATATATGTTGCTAGAGCAGCCAAAATCATTGTCAGTTGTGTTGTAATTCATTTCTCCTTGAGGAGTATTTAAACATCATACATTTAAACATTTAAACATCATACATGTGAACCCTTGGGTAATGGTGTAGATAGACATCTTTAATTTTATTAACTGCAAATCACTATGCAAAATGATAACCATAGTTTGACATATATGAATGAATATATGGAATTGTCCTTTCTAAGATGAACTGGAAGTGCTGGTCCATAAGCAGAATTCACAAGGGGAAACATAGCCTATGGATGGTTCAATGAATGACTTGACTAATGTATAGTATTAGAGATACAAGACACTCCATATATACTGTGGTTCAACATTGTTCATTATTTTGAAGATGAGAACACTGAAGTTGAGAGATGATGTTACTTTTCCAAAGATACTACTCCACATTTGAGATTAGCTGGAGATGTTTACATGTTCTCCAGCAGTTCCCAGTAGTCAGGTAATAGTGATGACTTTTATTTATTTTTAATAACCTTATAATTTATGAAGCACTTTAAATCAGTTATTAAATAAAAGTCCATTGGATTCTTAGCTTCTTGAAAGCAAGTACTTTTTTTATTTTTTCTTTTTTTTTTTTTGCAAACCCCAATGTTTACTTACAGCAGTACCTAATATATAGTAGGTGCTTAGAAAATGCTAGTTTACTGACTGGCTGAAAATCCTATGATGTAAACAAGGAAGGTGTATTATCACCATTTTATTGATGAGGAAATGGCTGCCTAGCTAAATGACTTGATCTAATAGATGTCAATAGGTTGTCTAATAGCTAATAGATGCTGAAACTAGGGCTTCTGATGCCTCAGTCCAGTGGATTTTTTTTTTCATCATATCATAAACTATCCTTGAGTTTCAGAGGTAGAAAAGGCCCCAGAGGCCATCTAGTCCAACCCAGACTCTGGAGAAGGATTCTCTATACAAAATTCTCAATAAGTTGTCATCCAATTTTTGCTAAGACTTGTAGGTAAAGAAAACTTACTGCTTCCCTGGACAGTTCATTATTCTTTGGGGTAGAATTAATTGTAATGAAATTTTTCCTTGCATCAAGTTTTAATATCCCTTTTTGCAAATTTGTTCTTAGTTCTGCTTTCTAAGCAAAGCAAATTCAATCCCTTTTCCACCTGATAGCCCTTTAGACAGCTTTCATGTATTCCCTTCTATTCCTATCCATCTCTTCTGGTCTCCAGACTCACTATCTCCAGTTTCTTCAACTACTCTCACATGATATGACCTCCAAGATAACTATCCTGTTTATCCCTAAGCCCTTTTAAAGCTCTCCAGCTAATCAATGTCCTTCCCAAAATATAGCACCTAGAACTGAACCTAATACACCCAAGATGGAGTCTGACCAAGGCAGATTGTGTATGCTTTTAAGTAATATAATGCATGGCATGTAATCTTCCACAATTTTTTATTATGCTGCATAATACCATAGGCTGTTAAATTAACTATATTTTATTCATTCTAACTTTAATGAATATTATCAAAGAAAAAATATAGCTGTGTGTTTAGAATTAATCAACACATTTTTCCCTATCCAACAGTCTTATTTACTGATTTTCCTACCATACTCACATAGATGTTTCAATTTTCCAATCATAAGCTTCATATTATAAAACTTACAAAATAAAATATCCTAATAATTAACATATATGGAGGTTGAGAATTGGAATGTTTATTTATATTAATTCATTGGAGCCACTGATATAATATTTTCATTTTAATTAACTCTTAAAACATTTTTCCCTTAATTATACTATTCATTATGTTCAAGAGAGATCCATATTCTCATGTTGTGGACAATTCAATCAATAAAATATAAATATAGCAGTTGTTTCTAATTGCTCTTAAATAAAATTGACTATATTTGCAGCAATCCTTTTTTAATTATGCATTAAGTAAATAGGACTTCTTGAATACTATAAATAATACTTAAAGCTCCAGAGTTCTAGGACTAAGTAAAACAATGGCCAATTTGTTGCCTAAAAATTTTTGTGGCAGAGAGGTACAGATCCTGGATTTGGCACTAAGAGATCTGGATTCAAATCCAACTTCTGCTGTTTATTTACTTTTTGATCTTGGGCAAATCACTTTTATCTCTTGGTCTTTAAATTCTTCCCCTCTAAAGTGAGAGAATTGGTTAGATGATCTCTCAGGTCCTTTCCATCTCTATTTCCTTTGATCCTATGGAAGTGAGGGGAAAATGAGTATTCCCTGCCACCTTCTGGTAAGAAAGGAAAGCTCACCAGAAAAAAAATGGGCACTTGCTATTAGTTTTTATAAACAATCTGACTTAATCCTTATGCTTAAGGGGGATCAGGAGATGCTTCTTATAGAAAGGATTTCAGTTGGGAATTGAAAGAAGTGGTGAAAATGAGGGAGGAGAGCATTCCAGGTAGGGGAGACAGCCAGTAAAAATGCCAGGAGTATGGGAGCACTTTGTTTGAGGAACAAGGAGGCCATGGTCACTGGACTGCAGAGTATGGGGAGGAGAGTATATGGAAAGATGTAAAAAGACTGGAAAGGTGTAGGGGAAGGAGGGAGAGATTTCTGAAGGGTCTGAACACCAGGATGTTGAATTGGATCTTGGAGATAATGGGAGCTGCTGGAATTTATTGAGTAGAGGGAAGACGTGGTCAGATCTGTTCTTTAGGAAGCTCACTTTGGCCACTGAGTGGAAGATGGACTGGAATTGGGGAGAGACTTGAGGCAGGGGGACCAAGCAGCAGACTTTTGTAATAGTCCACCCTGAGTTGAAGGGTACCTGCACCAGGGTGAAAGAGAAGGGGACACATGTGAGAGCTTTTGCAAAGGTAAAATTGATGGCCTCAGCAACAGATTGGAAAAGGGGGGAGGATGATGAGAGAGCAAAGAGTTGAGGATGTCAGCTCAGAGTCCCCATAAGCAGTTGTTATTACTGTTTGAAAGAACTGTTTCTTGTCTTCCAAAGACTTTTAATGTTTATACATCAACAGAATGATAGGCTAAGAAAAATGTGGCAATCATAATACCTAGAGACATTGATTAACTCTCTCTCTAGGTCTCTTCATTCTCTGGAGTAGGAATCAGGACACCCATTTTTTTAGTCCCACCTCTGCTACTTCTGTAATTCTCTGACTTCAAGCAAGCTGCTTCCCCTCTCTACCTTAGTTTTCTCATTTGTAAAATTATGAGGAGAGGAGGGTTGTTGATTTCTACATCCCCTTCCATCTCTAAAATTCTGTCTCCCATTTTCCTGATTCTATGAAATTAGGACAATATACCAGCTTCTAACATAACATTTTGATGAGGTTGGAGCTGATAGAGAACTTTCACTTCAAGGTGAATATGTATGAAAAAATGTCTCAACTTAGTGAATTTCCTGACAAAATTCAGAACTTTCAGCAAACTACTTGATCTCTCTGAGTTATAGTTTCCTATCTGTAAACCAAAGGAACCAAATAAGATCTCTTGGGTGTCCTTCAGAATCCAGAATTTCTCCTTTAATTAAGGTTTAATTTTCTGCCATTGTGATTGCTTAGTTCCATCAGAGGGAAGTTCTTTCATGTTTATGGACCTTTACCTCTAAATCTAGGAAACTGTCCTAACCCAGTATTTAAAAAAAATTTTTGTTTAATTTTTTTTTGATGAAGACTGGTTCCCTTTCTCTCATGCAGACTGGAAGCTCTGGGGCCACTCATGGGTTTGGTCCCATTCCAGGACATGAGAGCTTTGACCCTAGATAATTTGTCCCTTCTTAGGCAACTTGTTGGCCTCCATTCTGAAAGGTCACAGGAATCAAGTAGCAATGAATGAATTTGAGCCCAACTCTGTCAACTCTCAGCCTATTGTTCTTTTCTGTGTTTGATTCTCTGAAATAAAGCTTTTCAGTGGTCACCAAAACCATTTGGTACTGGATAAGAAATATAGTGGATCAGTGGAATAGGTTAGGTTCACAGGACAAAATACTCAATGACAATAGTAATCTAGTGTTTGATAAACCCAAAGACCCCAGTTTTTGGGATAAAAACTCACTATTTGACAAAAACTGCTGGGATAATTAGAAACTAGTATGGAAGAAATTAGGCATTGACCCACACCTAACACCATATACCAAGATAAGGTCAAAATGGATTCATGATCTAGGCATAAAGAATGATATTATAAACAAATTAGAACAATGTAGGATGGTTTACCTCTCAGACCTGTGGAGGGGGAAGGAATTTGTGACCAAAGAAGAACTAGAGGTCATCATTAATCACAAAATAGATAAGTTTGACTATATCAAGTTAAAAAGTTTTTGTACAAACAAAATGAATGCAGACAAGATTAGAAGGGTAGCAGTAAACTGGGAAAATATTTTTA
>JAJPUD010006605.1:87479-125556 GCA_023553655.1 Myrmecobius fasciatus | reverse complement strand
AAAAAAGTTGCATATAAAATGAAATTGGCAGTGCCAGAATTGTAGATGCATTGACTACCACTGTATGAAATAGAAAAAAGAGGTTACATGTAGTAAATTTGGGATGAAAAGGCAGACTACAATCCTTTTCCTCGATTTTTTTGGGCGGGGGAGGAGTGGGAGGAGGGGAAGATCAGTTCATTTAACTGCCCACTTAAATGCTAAGGATTTTTTGTTATCACTATAAACCATATTTTGTTTGACTTTATTCTTTGTTTTTGTTGATGGTAAAATTTGCAATAATTTGTAATATTTTAATTAATATATAATTATACATTATATATAATAATTAATTAATTGTTAAAATAAATAATTTTTAAAAATTAAAAAAAAAGATGTCAGCTACTAACAAAATATGAGAGCCCCTAGAATTTTGTGGCTAAATTACTAAATGTATGGATGGGTGGGGGAAAAAATGGAGGAAATTAAGAAAAGGAACAGGAATGGTCAAAGTGATTTGAAAAGGAAGGTCCTATCACTGATCAAGTTAAAGTAAATTTACATAATTTTTGAATGATATTTTTTCCAATTACATGTATTTTTAAAATTTTTAAATTTTGAGTTTCAAATTATTTTCCTCATTCCCTCTTTTCTCTTCTTCCTAAGAGAGTAAACAATTTAATATAAGTTATACACGTGTGAAAAACATATTTCCTTATTGGTCATGCTGTGAAAGTAAACACAGACAAAAAAAAAAGAAAATAAAGAAAATAAAACCCAGCATGTTTTGATCTATATTCAGATTTCATCAGTTCTTTCTCAGGAGGTGGATAGCATTTTTCATCATGAGTCTTTTGGACTTGGATCTTTATATTATTAAGAATAGTCAAATCATTCAGTTAAGTGTGCAATACTCCCATTGGAGTATGCATTGTTCTCCTGGTTCTGCTTAGTTGGCTTTGCATCAGTTCATCAACGCCATAGTTTTTTTTTTTTTTAATTGTTTCATTGTTTTATTTTTTTTTTTCTGGTTGTACAGGTTTACTAACTTTTTAAATGCACTTTTCTTTATGAATCTTAGAGAAAAAACTCAGAACAAAAGAGAAAAACCACAAGAGAAAGAAAAAAATGGAAAAAAGATGTGAACACAGCATATGCTGACTTATATTCAATCTCCATAGTTCTTTCTCTGAGTGCAGATGGCGATTTCTATCCAAAGTTTATTGGGTTTGCCTTGAAAAAATAAAAGTTTTTAATGTGCCATTTTCTTAGATCATTGTTGAGTTGGAGATAATAACAAAATAAGAAAGTCATAAGATCATGGAGTTAAAGATAGAAGGGATGTCAGAGACCATTTTAATTTACAGATGAGGGAATTGAATTCAGGGGCATTAGGTGACTTGGCCAATATCACACAGGCAAGGAAAGGTCAATATTCTTTTCACCATACCATATTATTTTGTTTACATAAGCTTTTTAAATTTTTTTTTTTTTTTTTTTTTTTTTTTTTTTTTAAATTATCAATTAAATTATAAACAAAAACTCTTGTAACAGTTATACATACAACCTAACTGCTCCAATAAAATGACTCACAAATAGATTAAAAACCAGTTTCCAACAACAGATTATTCCCAGAAAACAACTTTAATTCAGTATGATTTAAATGAGAGAAAGGATAGAGCTTTTCTCAGCAATGAGTGCAGCTAGGTGGATAGAGCACCAGGAGGGGAGTCAAATCTAGCCTCACCCACCTACTAGTTTGTGACCCTAGGCAAGCCAATTAACCCTGCAAATCTCACTTTCTTCATCTATAAAATGGCGACAGAATGGCAATCCACTCTAGTAGCTTTGTCAAGAAAATCCCAAAATGAGATCAGAAGGAGGGTTGGAGATGACTGAACACTTCCCTCCCTCTTTTTTATTTGAAACAGAACCAGTCATCCCTTCTAACTCAGAGCAAAAAAAAAAAAAGCAAAGTAATTCAATAGAAGTAAAGCTAGCTGCCAGATCTGACAGCATATGCAGCATTCTTCACTCATACATAGTCCCTCACCTCTGCAAAAAATCAACTGATTAATCAGGAACTATATATTAAGCACCTATTGTGTTCCAGTCACTGAAGATACAAATGTGAGGAATGAAAAAATTGCTACTTGCAAGAATTTTACAGAAAGAAGAGACATAGATTTTCCCATATTTTCTTTGGAGTAGACTGTCATATCAGAAAGTACATATTAAGAGACAATATGTTATGTGCTATCTTGTTCAGTCCAATTCTTTACAAACAAAATAGTTATATATATATATATATATATATATATATATATATATATATCTGAGGCAATTGGGGTTAAGTGACTTGTCAAGGGTCATACAGGTAGGAAGCGTTAAGTGTCTGAGGTTACATTTGCACTCAGGTTCTCCTGACTTCAGGGCTGGTGCCTTATCCACTGTACCACCTAGCTGTCCAGTACAAATATTTTTATTTAGAGATGTCTTTCCCAAAGGAAGATCCTATCACTGATCAAGTAAAAGTAAATTTACATATTTTTTGAATAATATTTTTCCTAATTACATGTATAAACCATTTTAAACATTAATTTTAAAAAAATTTGAGTTTCTAATTCTCTTCCTCTCAACCTTCCTGATAGATCATGCTATTTGATATAGATTATACATGTGGAATCATGTAAAACATATTTCCATATTGGTTATTCTGGGAAAGTAAACACAGACAAAAACAAAAACAAAACAAACAAATCCTAGTAGAAGCTCACATTTGAATTCAGGGATAAGAGTCTTTCTGATTCTTGGCCTGTTTGCCTTCTATTTGTTAGTTATATTGTGTTCTATATAAAAAAAAATTAAATGTATGGATATAGATATGCCTATATCTAAATATATATCAATATTGCATATATGTATGTATATGTGCATATTGTATACACATATATATTATAAAATATGCATTTCATAACAGCTGTAAAATTTGTAGTCTCACAATCTTGCAAGAAGAAAGCTAAAAATGAGTAATAGTGGGAGATTTTAACACTCTACTCTCCAAATATGATAAACCTAACACAAAAATACATAGGAAAGAAATTTTAGAACTAAACAGAATAATGAGCAGGATTGAATAGAGAAATAAAAAATACTAGGATCTGTGATTTTTTACTGTAGGGTGGAGGGAATCCAGATTGGAAACCACTATATATAGTAAATAAATCCTAGGCAGTTGCCTGAAGTTCTGAAAGGTTAAGACACTTGCTGTAAATCATATCTCTACAGAGTGTCAGTGACTAAATTTGAATTCAGATGGTCCTGGCTCCAAATACAATGCTATCTACCAAGGCCTTTACTTCCTGCCTCTCTTTATACTATGAAGTTCCAAATTAATTGTACATTTTGACCTAGAAATTCTATTGCTAGAACTTCATTCTAAAAAAAGTCATAAATAGGGAAAAAAGGACCTCTCTGAATAAAAATATTTGTAATAATCAAAGTCTGGAAGTAACCCATTCCCAATAAAAGGCAAATGGTTGAATTAATTGTAGAATAGCTATGTAATGGATGTTATGGTGTTTAAAAAAAAAAGATAAATGTGAATGAATACAAGAAAATATGGAAAAGACCTACATGAAGTAATCAGCTAAATCTGAACTATAGAAGTGCTGACTACAACAATTTTTTTTTCTTTTTTGCTGAGGCAATTGAGGTTAAGTGACTTGCCCAGGGTCACACAGCTAGGGAATGTTAAGTGTCTGAGACCAGATTTGAACTCAGGTCCTCCAGACTTCAGGGCTGGTGCTCTAACCACTGCGCCACCTAGTTGCCCTCAGACTGCAACTATTCAAAAAAAAAAAAAAAAAGGAATGAAAACAAGTCAAAGACAGAATATCTGAATTCAGATCAATTTGAAAAAGGACACAGCAAATATATTTGTGTGTGATTTTGTCTGTTAATTCATTTGGCCCTAATTTGTTAAGATTTAAGAATTGGATATATATAATTTTGTTTTTCATTCCTTGAAGATGGGAATTTAGAGGATATTTGTGACTCTGGGAACTGTCTCCACTAATTCGGACTGAAACAATTTTAGGATTTAGTAGCTAAGTCTGAAGCTGCCCAAGACTCATGGAAGCTGCCTTGCTCAAGGTCACACTGTTAATTGGCAGATAAACCGGTGGGCGGAAGCTTGGCCCGCCTAGGTTTTGAATTTAAATTTGTTCCTAGGTTTTTCTGACAACTTCGCACAAGCTTATATGATTATTAAACTTTTTTTGGTGGTTGTAGGTTTATAATAACTTGTTTTTAAGCCTTAGTTTTCACAATCTCCAGTTGGAAGGGAATACAGTTACCGCCTCACTTTTCCAAGGTCTCCATAAATAGATTTACGGATTATCAGTTTCTTTGCTCTTTGTACTGCTTGACGAGTAACCTTCCTTCCAAGGTTTAATGGATTTTAGGAAATTCGGGATTGGAAATGAACACTCTCAGGCAGGCCACATCCCTTCGCCGCAGGGAGAGAAGCTCTGGCTCTGTGGGCGGGGATTATTCGAGAGGGGGCGGGGTTAGAATGCCTGGTCGGCGTCCGAGCCTCGGCCCCGCCCCCTGGCCTGCGCCTTCTGCTCCCGGCGGGCTTGGCCGCCGCATGCTTACTTGCCATTTTCTTGTGGCTACGCGCAGGTAGGAGGCGGGCTGCCCGGCAGGCTGGCAGAGAGGGAGGAGGGAGAGGGGAGGAGGGAAGCAAGCAGGCAGGGAGCCGCGTGTTTGCAGCGCCGAGCTGGGCGAAGGCACTGCTCTGCACCTCGCATCTTCCGCCCTCTCCTCTGGCCTTGGGCTCACGCCGCTAGAGTCCTTCCGGAAGGTGCTGATGATGGCAGGCGTGGGGGCTGCAACTTCGCCTGCCGGTCCCGGAATTACACCGTCTTCCGCCCCTCCCTCTGGACGCGGCAGGTGTGCCCCTTCCTATGGCACCAGTCCTTCCCTCCCCATCCTTCCACTCAGCCGTACCGGCAGCAGGCACCTCGTATCAGCGCTCATGTGTCACTGAGGACATTGACCCTGGGCCCAGGGCCCACAGCGGCCGGGCTGCTTCTTCCCCACGCCGCGTCCTCCTTCGGCTTTCCGCCCCTCGTCATACCCAGCGTCCATAGTGACCGGCAATGACCAGCTGAGCCAGAGGGGCACCATTTCCCAGGCCAGGGGCAAAGCCGGCTCCTCCTCCTCCTCTTTGCTTTACGCTCTAGTTATTGTAGCTAAGGAGATCTGGGCTTCGTGAAGCCCTTGCTCCATCCTGGTGCACAGGGCATCCCTGTTCTGTTGTGCATGGCCCAGTGACCACATTGAGACTGCTCAGTCACCCTTTATGACCCCCTCTCCCTCCCCCGTCGAGGAGAGAGAAAAGAATCCTTACCTACCTTCCTCCCCCCAATTTATTTTTGGACCCTAGCTGTGCCCCTAGTGACAGTGTGGGGGGCAGGAAGGCAGATTATACCAGTTTCTTTGGATGGAGAGATGAGTAGGACAATGGGAAATGCAAGAATAATAGCTCACTTGATATAGTGCTTTAATATTTAAAGGACACTTTCCTAACAACAACCATAGCTGGTAGTTAACGCTTGGATTATTACCCCCATTTACGATGAAGAGAAAGCATGGTAGAGATAAAGTGTCTTGCAGGAGTTGCAGATTTGCACAATGTTAGACCTGGAAGTGATCAATTAGTTGAACCCAAGTCTGGTGTGGTCCACATGTTTCTGGCCGATGATAGGCATGTGCAGGGAAGTTCAGCAGATTAGCAGTTAGGTGTTAAAAGGATCTGGAAGAAAGGGAAGAAAAGAAGGATTCAGCAGCCTGGAGGCAGGTTGTATTTCTGGGCTGTAAGGACTGGTGGGGGTGGGGTGGGGTGAAGGAAACAAGAGAAAGGGTAGGAGTGAAGGGGGAAGCTGACACCTCTGTTCACTTGCTTTCTTGGGACTCAGCCTCCCCTGGGTCCTTTGGCAGGCAAGAGTAATTAGGCTGTGTTTTTAATCACAGCTGGATTCACAAGCAAGAGGGGCTAAAAGAAACAGGCAAAGCAGTATCAGGTGTGAGGGTGAGGGGCAGCTCCTCCAGCACCTTTGAGTGCAGAGGCACCGTGCTCGTTTGGGTTCGAGACTATTGGCCCTTCTCTTCTTAGCCTTCTCCACTGTTTTCCCTTTTCTTCCAGGACACTGGGTTCCCAGGGAGCCGCCCTAGAGCTTAATGATTGCCCAGACAGTGGCTATAAAGGAAGCTGGGGAGCCCAGCACCGAAGACAGAGATTGAAAGCTCCAACTCAGCAGTTTGTGTGTGACCAAGAACCGACAGGCAGGCTTGTGGTGCCCATAGCAGCTGGAGTCCCAGAGGGCAGGGCAGGGCCCCCTGCTCCTTCCCGGTGAACATCATGGTTACCCAGAGCTATGGGTATTACCGAACTGTGATTTTTTCTGCCATGTTTGGGGGCTACAGCCTGTATTACTTCAATCGGAAGACCTTCTCCTTTGTCATGCCTTCACTGGTGGAAGAAATCTCTCTAGACAAGGATGACTTGGGTGAGGACTCTGGGAGGACATCTGCCCATGGGAGATGGTGTGTGTTTGTGGGTGGGTGTATCATATACTCAGTGCATGTGGGTCTGTGGGATAGATCTATGCAAAAGCATAAATTGAGGGGAGGTTTTGGTATGATCCATGACTATTTGGGGAAAGCCCTGCATATTCAGTGGGTGATAGACAGGTATGTTTGCACATAGAGAGATTCTAAAGTGAAGGCAAGGTGGAACCCCTCAACCCCCATGTAAACCCCTCCAATTGAAGTGACTTACCCAAGACCCTGCCCTTAGTAAGGGTCAGGACTTCGGTTCTGGCTTCCTGACTCCCAGACAGGGTCTCTTTCCCTTACCCTGCACCATCCCCCTGGGCAGATGTGAGTGTATGTGCCTGCAGGGGCTGTGTATTAGATGAGTAGGTGTCCAGGATCAGGTGGGCTCAAGCATTGGGCATGCTGGCCCCATGTGGCTTCACCCTGGCTACTTTCTTGGAGGGACAAGGTCCCTAGCTCAGATCTCAGGGCTTTTGCCCTGGGGCTTAGAAATGGAGTGTCAGGGCTGTACTTTCTGTCAAGAGTGGCAGATGATTGCTGTAAGGAAAGGAGAGCCCTTCTGCCCCACAGCCCTTTCCCTCCTCTCCTCTCCCTGACAGCTGGGCTGGAACATTCCAAGTGGCTGGAAAGGTCAAGGGTCTTTTTGGGGCTGGTGGTGAGGTGGGGGCTGGGGAGAATGGCAGGGGGTGAGAGCAGGATGGTTGTTTTGGGGAGAGGAGTGAGAATTATAACCCTGGTACCAGCAGACCCACCCTGGAGCACCATTCTACTAATCACAGGCCCACACTTTGTTAGCATTGATTTTAACCTGCTGCCCCTTTGTGGCCTAGTGGGTAGAACCCTTGAAACAACGGTTTACCTTGATGGGCAGGCCTCTCATACTCTCCAATCCCATGGTCTCTGACCTACTGCCCTTTGACTTCCCATTCTAACTGCCCCCCCCCCCCTTGTTTTTAAAAGTAAGTTTTACTAATATCTTTTGTTTTTAGCCATTTCTGGAAGTATTCCTTCCTTCCTTCCCCCTTTTTTATTTGAAATAGAATCCTCCTCTTGCAGAAAAGTTTAAACAAAAACACCAATTATGTCAGACAAGTATATACAACATTTTTCTCCAATTCCATGATCTCTGACCTACTGCCCTTTGACTTCCCATTCTAACTGACTCCCACACCCTCTTGTTTGTAAAAATTAGTTTTACTGTTACCTCTTGTTGTTATCCATTTCTGGAAATATTCCTTCCTTGCTTCCCTCTTGAAATGGACCCTTCCTCTTACAGTAAGGTTTATTATTATTATTATTAATTTTTTTTTTGCTTTTTTTGCTGAGGCAATTGAAGTTAAGTGACTTGCCCAGGATCATACACTAGGAAGTGTTAAGAATCTTGAGACTAGATTTGAACTCAGGTCCTCCTAACTAAAGGGCTGGTGCTCTACCTACTGCGCCACCTAGCTGCCCCTTACAGTAAAGTTTAAGCAAAAACACTGACCATGTCGGATAAGTGTATACAACATTTTTCTCTAATGGTCTCCCATCTCCCAGCAAGAGAAGGGAGGGAGGGATGTTTTCATTGTTTTCTGTTTTGTAGTTGGGCTCCTTTGAGTGATCTTTTCGTATGCATTGTTCCAGTCACTGTACCTCACCATTACCTGCTGCTCCCTTATCTCTTGCTCTCCCTGACTCCACACGCCTACCCTTTCTGCAGGACTCATCACCAGCAGCCAATCAGCGGCGTACGCCATCAGCAAGTTTGTGAGTGGGGTGCTGTCTGACCAGATGAGTGCCCGATGGCTTTTCTCCTCTGGGCTGCTACTGGTTGGGCTGGTCAATGTGGCCTTCTCCTGGAGCTCTACAGTGTCTGTCTTTGCCATCTTGTGGTTTCTTAATGGTTTGGCACAAGGGCTGGGCTGGCCCCCCTGTGGGAAGGTACTTCGAAAGGTAAGCATCATTGCCTGGTAAGCTTAAGCTGGCCCAAGAGATGCTGATGCTCCTAGTATGAAGAGTACCCCATCTTGCTCTAGGACTGATTTCTCAGGAACTCAACTCGGCTCAGATTGCTCATCAAGATATTTCGGGCACTTGGGTGGCAGCAGGGATCGGGTGACAGCCTGGGGCCTGAGTAAAGCCAGGAAGAAGCCATAATCTTGGCTTTCCACTATTACTCCCTTCTTGACTCTAGTTTGTAATTCAATCTCCTGGGCCCATCCCCATGCCAGGGCTTAATTAATGCTAGATGGTGGTGGTGGGGTAGAATGTGAAACCCCTCCTTGAGGGATTTAGCATCCACTTTGGAGAATGGGACAGAGACCCACCTTGCCACATTCTGCCCCTCAGTGGTTCGAGCCATCCCAGTTTGGCACCTGGTGGGCCATCCTGTCAACCAGTATGAACCTGGCTGGAGGGCTGGGCCCCATCATGGTGACCCTCCTGGCACAGAACTACAGCTGGCGTAGCACTTTGGCACTTTCAGGGGCGCTATGCGTGTTCGTCTCCTTCCTCTGCCTCCTCTTCATCCATAATGAGCCAGCAGATGTTGGGCTACAAAACCTCGACCCTACCCCCAAAAAGGGCAAGAAGGGTGAGCCCCTCACACCCCTCCCCACCTCCCTATCCTCCCCTATCACTTTTATTTGAACAATCTTGCCCTTCATTAAGTAAGTCAGTTGCTCATTCTTTAAGTTAATCAAGTGTGTGTGTGTGTGTGTGTGTGTGTGTGTGTGTGTGTGTGTGTATGTGTATGTATGTATCTACTAAATATCCAGTCCTATGCTAGGTATGTGCTACACATAAAACCTTTCCTACACTAGTTGGAGGAGATGGCAAGTGAAATAGCATTAAGAGTACAACAGTTCTTTTCATATCACAAAGCAGTCTTTCAGTGAAGAAAAACAAGAGTGGTGAAACAGTGAATTCTGTGACTTCCCTACTCTAGTCCTGATTCCTCAAGCCCCGGTCAGGAACTCATCATAATTGGGCCTCCTCCTTCCTCTATCCCTTCCCTGCACTGGGCATCCTCTGGAGCCGTGTTTTTCCCTTAGAAAGCCCATGGCTGCCTGGGTTCCCCATTTGCCCCACCCTTTGCCCCTTCTCCTGGACCACAATTTCTCGGAGCATAATGTTGAGAAGGGTCTCTGTGGGTAGTGGAAGGGGGATGTCCTTCAGGCTGACCCCTGGGCTCTGCAACTGGACTTTGCTCCAGAGGTTGGTTAATGAGTGCCGGGGGCTTGGGAGGAGACAGGGATGGGAGATAAAAGGCTAAGTTCTGGTCTCCCCCAACCCCCTTCTCTGCTTCCTTCCTTAGGCTCCCAGGATGAGGAGAGTACTCTTGAGGAATTGCTGCTGTCCCCTTACCTGTGGGTTCTCTCCACTGGCTACCTCGTGGTGTTTGGGGTAAAAACTTGCTGCACTGACTGGGGCCAGTTCTTCCTCATCCAGGAAAAAGGACAGTCAGCCCTTGTGGGTAAGAGGAATTGTTATCCAATACCCAGAGGATCCAGGGTTGGGAATGAACAAGTTCAGGAACTCTGTAGGAGCAGCGGACAAAAGGATTGGCTTGGGGTGCAGCAGATAGCGTAGTAGTTTGGGGGGCACAGCCTTCTCTGCATGGTCATAGTCTGTACCTTGAAGTTTGGCCTTGTTCCTGGACTGGAATGGTAGGAGATAGGTCTGAGCAGCAGCTCCGCCTCTGAGTTTTAAGGCAGGTTACCCCTAGGCTCTGCCTTCCCGAGTCTACCCACACCTTTCTTTCCATTACAGGCAGCTCTTATATGAGTGCCCTGGAGATTGGGGGCCTTGTGGGTAGCATTGCTGCTGGCTACCTCTCAGACCGGTCCATGGCAAAGGTAAGCAGGCAGAGAGGAAGAATGGGCATTGGTAGAAGTATGTAAAAGCAAAGTATTGATCAGGCAGCCAACACGGATATCAGGCAGATAGGAAGAGTGGAAGTTTTTATTCCTGAGCATGGAGAGGGCACAGGAACCCAAAGACACCAGACAAAATGGTGCTGTGGAGCAGCTGTTCCCCTTTTTAGAGGAATGGAAATGAAAGCCCTTGGAGGCAGAGGTGGGCAGAAGAAGACCTTTTTTTCTTCTTGGCTGTGGGTGCTGCCATACCTCTAGGAAGGAGAGTGTGTGGACAAGGAGGGGCTGGGCTGTGGCAGCTGCTGGGCATGTGCTCTATTAGGGAAGTGGGGAGGGGGAGTGGTGGAGTTTGTCCCCAAGATGATGAAGAGCCCAGGGCCCCCCAGGTATGGGCCAAGACTTAGCCCTGTGGGTAGGATTGCCAAAGCCCTGTTCCCTCTGGCCTCAGGCCTGGCTGTGTCAGAGTCCACAGGGGGAGGTTCTCTGCCTTTCTCCAGGGGCCTAACAATGCTCTTGACTTTGTGCAGGCGGGGCTGTCGGTATATGGGAGCCCACGCCATGGACTGTTGCTCTTCATGATGGCTGGGATGGTGGGGTCCATGTACCTCTTCCGTGTCACAGTCACTAATGACTCCCCTAAGGTAAGAGGGACTATCCAGAGCAGGACGACCCATTTGGCCTTCTGGACTCTTAGCTTTCCTTCACTCTATTTCCCTGTTTTCCCCAACGTTCTATCACAGCCTCATTTTCCCTCTTCCTTTGAGTTATCTTAGGTCTTGGGTCTCCTCCCTTGTCTTTAACACTCTAGGATGCTGCCTTCTGGATACCAGCTCTACACCCTCTGGCTGAGCTCACGGGCTTCACGGAGCATGAGGTGTCTCATCTGTCTGCCTGCTGTCTTCCCCCAGTCCCCCGTCCCCCATCCCCCTCTCCCTGACTGATGCACTCTCTTGGTATTGCTATCCCTCATGTCACTGAGCCATGCACCTTCTTTCTGGGTACTTGGCTTGGTACCCATCCTGTCCTGGTGCCCTTGGGGTATCTCGCTATCCCTCATCCCTGGGCATCCTTTCCTTCCTCCTCTCCCTTCTCATGGTGGTGGCCGTTCTCTCTGGTCATAAATGCTATTCGTCTTGCAGCTCTGGATACTGGTGCTGGGTGCCACCTTTGGCTTTTCCTCCTATGGTCCCATTGCCCTGTTCGGGGTCATTGCCAATGAGAGTGCCCCTCCCAACTTGTGCGGGACTTCTCATGCCATTGTGGGACTAATGGCCAATGGTAAGTCCTTTCCCTATTCCCAGCCAACTCCTTTTCCACCCTGTTCTGGGTTCTGTTCTGATGGTGCCCTTTTTGGCTGCCTCTTCTTAGCTGGGTCTTTCCATGTCTCCTCACAGTAGGTGGATTCCTGGCTGGGTTACCTTTCAGCACCATCGCCAAGCACTACAGCTGGAACACTGCCTTCTGGGTGGCAGAAGTGACCTGTGCCATCAGTACTGTGGCCTTCTTCCTCCTTCGAAACATCCGAACCAAGATGGGTCGGCTGCCAAAGAAAGCTGACTGAGGGCAGGCTCGGGGGCATCCTTTGGTGCCCATGGGTGCTCTCTGGTCATTACCTGGCATTGAGCCTTTGGCTTCCCTTTTCTGCCTCTGCCTCACACAGGCATTGGGGTTATCATTACAGAAGAGCGTTCCAGTTCCCAACACCCTTTGCCTGTCAATTTATTTAAATTATAACCTTTGTTCTCAGGCTATGGCAGCGCTCCATTCTGTGCCCAAAACAAACAGTTACACAACTGAGCCTGCGTCAGGGTTAGATTCCCTGTGCCCAACTGCCTCCCACTTCTGCTTCTCTCCCTTTGGTATCATGGTAGTAGCCTGGCCAGAAGGGAGAGCAGTTTCGTTGGTGCAGGAACCAGACCCACATACTACTGACCAAGGACACCCACAGACACCAGTGTTGAGAACTTGGGGCAGTGATGACAACTTTTATACTCTCGTGTGGGATTGGAATAGGGAGTGAACTCAAGCATTGTAACAGAAGGAAAAAAAATTAGATTTGATATTAAATGTTGTCAGCAATTTATTTCAAAAGGGATGGGGGAACCTTGATGCAATTTGTGTTTTTTCACCTTTTGCCAAAGTGGGTAGGAGATAATGGCACCAGGAGAAGGGAAGCTGTAGCCTGACAGTTCCATACCTTGGTGTTTCAGTTTGTCTTCCTACACCTAAGATATGCTAGAGCATTTATAACTTTTCAGAATATCTTAACATTTATTACCTCATTTGACGTTCATAACTGCTCTATGACCTCTAGGAAAAGTAACATTTTAACTTCCCCCTGAAGTAAGGGCTTTGTTGAAAAACTCATTGTTATGTTTTTTAGAACAAACTGTCTCCTCACTGTTTGCCCTTAAAGATTTATAGTGTGCCACTGTATTTTTCTCTGATCAGATCATATCTGGAATTATGATTACCTAACATCACATTTCTGGGAAAAACACTTAACTTGAGGAAATAAATTGAAAATCCTATTTATAACCTGGGGATCATGTGAAACCTTAGGGTTTGAGGTGTGAAAGAAAATTCTAGGTGTCAAGATATATGAAATATTGATATTTTCATGGAAAACATTTTACATGTTCTATGTGGTCTGAAAGTCCAGATTTCAATTCTGCACAAGGAATGGTATTCTTAACCCTTAGGGCTATTCAAATGTGGAATAAGTGGCCATAGTAAAGTAGGGAGTTCTGTCAGTAAAGTCTTTAAAATGTCGTAATGAATATTGGATGAGATTTTTTAGCTATCTTTCAAAAAGAGTCTATTAAGGAGCTAAAGTGTTATCCAGAAGTTAAAGGTCAAGCAATAGGTAGTACCAGAATCAGGATTAGACACTAGGTCTTGGGTTACTAAGTTTGGGCTCTTTCCACTGGATCATAGGCATTTCATCCCTCCTGTTATATTTCTCCTGTGCCTGTCTTTCCTTCAAATGCTTTTCAGCAGCCCCAAAGCTGGAAACCAGATACCCCAGGGTTCACAGGGATGTTTATTGTAGCATTTTCAATCATGTCTCATTCCTTCCATAAATGGAACTGTACAACATTGGGGAGGTAGGACCATTATATACAGGGAAGTACAATGAATAGTTGATTCTTAAAAGTACCATACTACCCCTTCTTGCTCAGAGTCCATTCTTCTTCATGTACTCTAACGTGGATATTTGGATCTCCATCCTAGTAAAATGGCTGAGTCCATCTCAAGTTTTGGTCTTTGCTGGAGGGCCTATGATCCTGGCCCAAAAGTCCCAGCCTTCTCAGCCACTTCCAGGGCTAGCTTCAGATTCTGGTCAAACAGTTCACACCTGGGTTGGACCCAGAAGTCACAAGTAAGAGGTGAAGAATTATGGTGACTTAAAAGTGGTACTTAATTACTGAAGGCAGAAAGACCCTCAGGAAGAACTTGGTATTTCCCTCCAAGAAATTGCTCACTTAGTTTCACCTCATATTTAAGATGTTTATCTCTGCCTACATCACTGTAGGTGATGTCCTTTCAATAAAACTGTCTAAAATTATAAAGGGGTTGTGGAGAAGCTTACCTGATGGGCATCTCCAAAGAGTAGAATGGATTCTTGAGGGCAAAGTCTGAGTAAATCTCATAGATCTTTCGAAGGAGAGAATCAATCCCACCTTGTCGAGGATCTGCCAGTACTACAAACTTGATACCTGTGAATTGTAGGAAATAAGTCACACAGTTCATAGTACAATAGAAAATCCCCAAGAAGCCAGCCTAGTATTTTCAGTCTTGTTTTCCACAAACTAGCTATATGATCTTGGGCAATTTCCTTTGGGCTCCAATTTCCTCACCTGTGAAAGGAGGTTGCTGGATTAGAGGACCTCTAGGGGTTTTTTCAGCCCCCATAATCTATGAAAAAGTCTGACATAAATTATAATAGTGGTACCTTGCATTTATATAGCTTTACCTTTGCAAGACACTTTTTAATTTTATCTTTTTACTAAGAACTTTTCTAGGAAAATAGGGCAGACACTTTTTTAGACAAGATAAAAGCAGGAGAGACCCTTGTAACTTCCTTAAAGTCACAAAGATTTTTTGTGACAGAACAAGGAACCAGTGTAGGTCATACTCTTCACACTAGACTACAGGAGAAAGCAGAGAGAAGCTCCACCTTTGAGTGGAGACGTGTCAAATTAATAAACCCAATTTATTTTATTTAAGGAGTGGAAACAATGGTATGTGGCTTTTAAACAGCATACATTTCAAAAGCTATTTGATAACTAAATGCATTTTTAGAGACCCAGTTACGCTCTTTGAATTTTCCCTGTAGAGGCAATCTGAGCCACATGTGAAAAAGTCAATCTTAGATTAAAGGTGTGATTTGGGTAATGTACAAAGGGAAAAGCATATTGGATTATCTTGGGTTTATCCTATTGTTGAGTCATCCCCCAAACCCTGCTTATCAAACCAGTGCTTCGGGTCCAGCCCCCGGTCCTTCCCCTTCCCCCGTCTGCACCTGTCAGCGTCTGGAAGCAGTGGAGTTTGAAGGTGTCGGTCTCGAGGATCTCGATGCCAGAACTCCCCAGCTCGGGAGACAGCTGGGAGCCGATGGCAAACAGCCTGTGTACAAACAAGTCTAGTTGCTTCCTGCGTGACCAGCTTTGGTAGAAAGCGTGGCGTGGGAGGACCCGGGGTGGGGGGGGGAGGAACCCCATTATGTTCCCAAGCTAAAAATTATACGGGCCCCTTAGGGGAAATGAACGACTCTTCATCCCCATGCGAGAAAGCAACTCACGAGTGGAACATAGAGGCCAGCATCAGTTTCTCGTTGGACGTGAGTCGCGGTCGGCCGAAGCGGATGGACACGGGGTAGTTGGCCGGGTTGCCCAGGTATTCCAGCACTTCCTTCCCTTCTGCAGTGTACTTGCCATTCACGTCCACGCCGTTGATAGAGAGAACCGCATGACCCACTGCGGAGATATGGGTCGGGTCATCCCGGTCAGCACTCCTCCCACCTACAGAACCGAAGCCGACTGCACGAGCCACCAGCCCAAAGCCCCAAAGCCTGTCATCCCCTCTGCCCCCCCAATTCTATTTCAGGATTCTGGGGAGGCCCGCCCACTGGGGCTCCAGTCCCGGTCCCTGGGAACAGAACTAATCGGATTCTAGGATTCCAAGGCCCCGCCCCTTCCTGAGGGAATTCACTCCAGAGCCCCACCCCCACGCGAAAGGACCGCGCCTAATTCCACGCCCACCCCGGATGCCGTCCCGCTGGCCAAAGGCAACGAGAACGCGCTCGTCGTGTAGCTTGAGTAGCAGGTCCAGCGGGTAGCTGAAGGTTTTCTCAGCCTCGGCTCGAGGCGCGTAGTTGTCCAGTTGGTAGATGAGGCCGCCGGCCTTGTTCACCACATAAACACTGAAGATCGCCATTGCTCCATCAGTGACTGTTTCCGGTTTCCAGGTCTACTCTAGTCCTTAAAAGTCTCCTCCCCCCGACCCCGGTTGTTCCACCCCGGAAACCCGGAACATGTGATCCTCGACCCATTCATTCTGTGTTGTGGAGATTATAGGGGGAGGAAAAACTATCTAACGCATATTTATTGATCCTTCTCCCATATCTATTTTATCATTTCCACAAGGTTAAATATTGAGTGTAAGAGTAGTTTTTTTTTATCGTTTTTTACCTCGAGTTCTTCGAAGAGGGTACAGAGACGTAAGCGCAACTGCATAAAATTCCCCCAGCGTTACCATAGTAGAGGCTATGCAGCGTTGCGTTGGATATAATGCATCTTGGGAATTGTAGTTCACGTCTCTTGAACCTTATTTTGCAGAGTGTGAGGTGTCTGCTGGGAATTGTAGTTCATTCCATTTTAGTTCCTTTGGTTTAATCCCGGAAGCACTTAGAGACAGACAGAGTTTCAAGGCCCACCCTTACCACTTACTTCCTTTCTGTCGGACATCTTAGCTTGGAGGCGGCAGCAGCAGAAGCTCCTGAAGCCTCACTATGGTGAGGACTTGGAAATTGGGCTTGGGATTCAGAAGGTGGGGAGGGAAGAGAGGAGAAGGGAAGAGAAGGGGATATTTGAGACATAGAGGCCACGGCGGAGTGGGGATCGGGCAGGGTCCAGTCCGGGGCCGGGACCGCTCTCCCCAGGCCCATGTGCTCGGGGGAGGGGAGGCCTGCGAACGGCGTGCCGATGATCCGACCACTACCCCCCCTCACCGAATCTCCTTTGCTCGTTGCCTCTCCATAGCCGCCCAAGGACGATAAGAAGAAGAAAGATGCCGGCAAGTCTGCCAAGAAGGACAAGGACCCCGTGAACAAGTCTGGGGGCAAAGCAAAGAAGAAGGTAAAGGCGGTCGGGGTGGCCCCGCACACATTTAGTGCCCGGCTTCTCGCCTCCGGGAAAGTAACCTGTCGCAGTTGGGGGTCTCGTGAAATCGTTTTCAGGCCCGATTAACCAAACTGTCTCTTTGAGTTATCAGAAGGGATTAGATGTGCCGCATGATGGAAAGTTCTAAGGCCGTTAATAATCACTCTGAATAGAATTACTCGGAAAAAACTGGTTTATTCGAGCGTTGGATTATATAAAGTGGGGTTGTTTTATCGAAATAAATTAGCACAGGGAAACGCTGTCTTTGTAGCTGATAACTACTTTGTTTTTACTAATTTGGCCAGTTTTGGATAAGTTAAGAGCCACAAAAATCTTCCTGGAAAAGCTAGGTGACCACCTTTGGGAAATTTGTAGGCAAGATTCATATTTGGATAGGGGATAAATATAAAAACTTGCAACATAGTTTTGTTAAAAGTAGGAATTAGGAACAACTAATTAGCAACTTACTCTAAGGCTCATGAATCTTCCCTTTTTCTTAAACTTTGCATTAGAGAGATATTCGAGTCAATGAGAAGTGATTTATGAGCCAGTTTCTGTTTAAGTGGGATTTCTAACTCCTTAGCCACCACAACTATATTATTCAAGTCCTAATTATAATACTTTTAGTAAAGTCACACTCTAAATTTGAGTCTTTGAAAAGAGTTAGCAACATTTGCCTCATGGTTTTTTGGAGGAAGTAACTGAATTTTCAGGCTTAAATGAGAATATACACAAAAAGGGCTTTATAGAAATAGGAAATTGAAAGTTTACGGTGGTTTTTTAGTGGAAGGAGGATGCTGTTAATAATATACTTTCTCACCCTTTTCTCATTCTCGAGCAGAAGTGGTCCAAGGGAAAAGTTCGAGACAAGCTCAACAATCTGGTTCTGTTTGACAAAGCAACATATGACAAACTGTGTAAGGAGGTCCCCAACTATAAACTTATCACCCCTGCAGTAGTCTCAGAAAGACTGAAGATCCGGGGTTCTCTAGCCCGGGCAGCCCTCCAGGAACTGCTCAGTAAAGGTAAAACCTGGGAGACACAAACATGTTTTGTATTACCCATTCTGACTTATTTTAATCATATTCTGAAGATTTAATGGAAAAGCTTTTGTCAGAATAACTTGGTCAACTTCATCAAATTGACCTGCTCACTGTTTTCTGAGAAGTTTGACTGTGTATGGGACAGTCAATATTAAGCACTTAATTACTTTGGTGTTCTCAGTGGATTGGGTGCTGGGGATACAAAGAGGCAAAAGACAGCCCTTGCCTTCAAGAGAGGCCATGATCTAATAGAAAAAGATAGTGTGCAAGCAGATGTATACAGAATAAACTATGTGTAGGATAAATAGGAAATAATTAACAGAAGGAAAATGCTGCAAGGAAGTGGGTTTGGGGGAGGCTTCCTGTAGAACCTTTGATTTTAGCTTATTCATACTAGAAGTCAGTAATTGAAGCAGAATAGAGAGTCAGCTAGAGAAAATGCCCAGAGCTGAAAATTGAAGTGTCTACTAATGGACCAGCCAGAAGAGGCCGTTGTTCTCCGTTATGAGACTATACGTGAAAGAATAAAGTGGTGAACATTGGGAGGGTAGGAAGGGGGCTGGATTATGAAAGACTTGCCAGATAAGAATTTATGTAATTGATCTGGAGGCAATAGGTAGTTTACTGAGTAAAGAGGTGATATGGTCAGATTTTGAATTTAGGAAACTCATTTAAGTACCTGAATAGATTAGGGTGGAGCAAAATATAAGGCAGGTAGACCTGTGCTATAGTGGTAATAGTATCAGGAGAGAAGTTACAAAGAATATCAATAAGCCTTGGCCATAGATAAATATTAAGGATACAAAGAAAGTGAAACAATCTGCTTTAAAGGGGAGAGATAAGAGATATATAGCTAAGACACAGGACAGAATAGTAAAGGCAAGATGCTTTGAGAAATTTCACAAATGGTAGCTAGTCTTAAGGAGAGATTCAGGGAATGTTTCATGTAAGATGGGATTTAAATTTCCTTCCCTTGAAGTTGAACAACTCAGGTGGTGGGTGTATAAGGATTGGAGAATGGGAATAAAGGTAGAGGAAGGAGGGTGGAGGTGAGAACTGTAAAGGCCTTGAATGCCAGGCATGGATGGATTGATGCATGCATTACAGCATTGGGAAACTATTGTGGGAGATGAAAGATTTTAGTAGTATGAAAATTAGTAAAGGGTGATGGGGAAGAAGAGACTGGGGGTCAGGAAAATTAACTTTTGCAGGAGCCTAAGTGTAGGGCTTGGAAATAGGATAGTTGTGGTGAGAGAAAAGAAGGTAAGTTATGAAACTGGTTGCTAGGATAATATTCAACTATTCGGGGAAGAAGCGCATAGTAATTCAGTTAGCCAAAAAATTGATGGGTTAGTATTAATTTTTGTATGTGTAGATGGGCTAGGATGACATTAACAATCACTCCAAATATGAAACTCAGTGGAAAGAACATGGACTCTTAAGAATCAGGGCACTTATTAAAATCCCACTTGAGACCTCTTAACTTTTTGACCTTTTTATAAAATCAGGAAATGGGACAAAAATTGGAAATTTCAAATATTTAAGATCTAGAGACATTTCAAACTCAACATGAACAAAACTTTGAGTTCATCTCCTAAAATCCTCTTTCAAGTCCCCTATTCTTTTTAAAGCATCACCATCTTTCCTAGGTTTATTTTCCTTGTGTGTAAATATTTATATTTATATTTATACTATATTCATTTAGACCTTTGTATTATTTTGGACTTCAGTCTACATAGTTATTTCAATTCAGTCCCTTCCGAACTCAAAAGAACAATGACTTTAGTTAAGGTCTAAATTGCAACTAAATTATTGCAATTCCTTCTTGGTCTCAAGTTTTTGCCCATTCTACACTTTGCTACTAAAGTAATTTTATGTATGATCGATCTTGTGACTCTGGTGCATCCTAAAAAAAAATAAATAAAAAGGCTATTTTAGTTTTAAAATCCTATTTGGAAGCTGACCCATCTCCCCTTCCTGACCTCTGATCTAGTCAGATTAGTGTTTATTCCTCTGTATACTCTATTGCCCATGTTTTTGGTTTTGGCTGTCTTGCATGATTCTTTTCTCCATCAGTTTTAATTCTGTAAGATGCAATTCCAGAACCAGTTTTTCCACGAAATCTTTTGATTCTATTAATCTGTGATTTTAGGAAGTTTTGGGGCATTTTGGTACATTGGTACAGTGCATAGAGAACTAGTTTAGACTCAGGAAAACCTGAGCTCTAGTCCCGATTTTAGATTTAAATTCTAAATTTAGATTTAAATTCTGCTTCATTTCCTTATCTGAAGACATAATGTGAAGATGAAATGAGGTAACTGTAAATGATAATATGGCTTATTATGTAGCAGAAAAAAAGAAAAGGGTTGGAAAAGTTACATAAAAGAAATTTGTTCCCAACATCAAACTGAATCTAGTCTAACTTAAGAACAAGACTAAATCCAAGTGTTTGAACATTTTTGTTCAGTTAGACTTTCAAGTTCTCCTTTTAAGAGGAGTTTCCTCAGCATTGATCTTTACAAAACTTTCCTATCTACAAGAAAAAAAAAATCAGAAAGGAAACGCAATGCAAGTAAACATCAGTAGAAGAGCATGAGAATGTTATGTTGTGGTCCACATTTCACATCCCTTCAAGAGGAATTTTTTTCAAGAGGAATATTTTCCCAAGTGGGCCTAAATGAAAATGTTCTAGTGGGAGCAGTGGCTAATAGTTCATCATATGTTTTTAAATGTCAGTTTGTCTTTAGGGGAGATTTGTAAAAAGTTTATGGAGGCATAAACTCAGGCAAAGTGAAATGTACTGTACACAAAGTAATAGCAATGTTCTGGGATGATCGGAAGGACTTAACGCTGAAAAATTCTATCTAGGAACTGATTGTGGGTGGGGATAAGGGAGAGAAACTAAATTTAAAAAAGTAAAAAAATTTAAAAACTTTAACTTATTGGCCTTATAATTATTAATCATTAATGATTATATATATTGTTCCCTACAGGTCTGATTAAGCTGGTTTCCAAACACAGAGCACAAGTTATATATACTAGGAACACCAAGGGTGGAGATGCTCCAGCTGCTGAAGATGCGTGAAATGGTAAGGGGAACATTAGGCCCATTTGTTGAAGAGTGACTAAATGTTTTTTTGTAATTTTAAGAATTTTATAATTGTTTTTTTTTTTCCCTTGGCAGGTTCAACATTTTTGTGTACATTTCCAACAATAAAACATTTTCAAAAATCGAGTACTGTGTATTCAGTATGTAGACTGAATTACTCTTAAAAAAAGTTTATTTACAATGTCAGTTAAATTTCTGTAATGTGTCACATTTGCTTGATGACAGGTTACTACTGCTTTGTTTCCGCTTTGAATTGATGCCTAGAAAGGGAGAAAAAAAAAGTTTTGATCAGGTTTAAAAAAACAAAACTCTGAAACATTTTGAATTCTCCTCTTACTTACCGAGATTGCCATCGTCGCCCATTGTTCCAAACTCTGCCAAAGGAAGGCAGCCAGCCTGCACCTGTATTGGAGCTGTGGTCAAAATTGGCCCCTACTCGATCTGGGGGTAGTCTTCTCAATTTCTGTTTCTCTTCTGCAAGGGACATTATTAGCACATTAAAAGTATGATTAAGAAAAATCAGTCCTATTCCCTTTAATTCACTTACTTTCTTTGAGGAATTCCTCATAGGAAGGTCCAATCTGATGTCCTGAGTTGTGGGAATCTTCATCATCCTGCAACAGCCAGGGTGGGGTAGCCCCTAAAATGAATAAGAACATAAAGCCCTCAGAAACAGGGTATCTTCATCTTATAGCCCAACTAATTTTAAAAGCACAATTCTGCTAAAGCTGACATGGGTTAGCAGTTAAAGAGGGTCCCATACTGATGAGATCAGGAGTCAGAATCAACACTTTGATCTTACCTGAATGAACATTGCCAACTCCAGGTGTATCCTATAATTAGAAATGAGAGTTCTGTTTAGGATGGAGGAAAGAACACTCCACTTAAAACAATAACAAGATAGGAGGTCATTTTCACTTTACCTGATGTCCAATGAAAGTCAGAGACTGTGTGTTCTCCATCCAGTTCAATTCTGGAGTAGGTAGTGGGTTTAAGGAGAGCTGTTGTGAGCTGGAGGCTATGCTGCAAAAGAAAACCGTAGAGAGCCTGGAGGTTGAGGTTCTAGACAGGCATCCAGAAATGGGACTTGGTCTCATCTCCCGGAGATGCCCAAATATCCTCTGCACATCCATAGGAATAACTATCATACCCAGTCTAAGCATTTTATCAGGACATGGAACCTTTTAATTCAGAGGTTTCAGGACTTCCATTTCTGGTGTTCTTACCTCTTTGTTCCTTTCCAGGTACAAGGTGCTGAACAGCCCTCTTCTGGGTCTGGCACTGCCTGAGGCTGAGTTTGATTCAGGAAAAATAAATGTGTCTAGAATTCTATGCCTGGGATGCCCTACCCACCCCTCAAACCAATGCCCAAAGTACAGATTGGCAGCTGAGTTGTGCTGCCTGATATGTAGAATCCCTCCCTGACCCAGTAATTTCAACCAGGCTTTGGAAGCTGGCAAGGATCAATGATTGAAAGCATGTTGAGCCCCCTCTGCCAATCACCACTATCCTAGCCAGTCTGACACCCTGGTAAGCCAAGGTGCCTTCAGTTGTAGGGTTCCAAGCAGAACAGAAGTCGGTGTGTTCTCAAGGACAGGTGAGGTGCTGGGGAGCTCAAAGCAATTCAGAGACCAGCCATGGTGGATACTGCTCTGGAGCCTCCGTTGGAAACCAACCTCTAAGACAGACTGTACCACCTCCTGCCGGCTTCGTTCCACCTCTCGAATTTGGGCTGCCATCTGTAGGGACATTGTAAAGGTTCAGGGAAGATTAAGATACTGTCCAGGGCATAGGAAGCACAAGTTCCTATAATGTCCACTCTTAACTTACCTTTTTAATCATTTCATCCTCTTTTTCTTCATAGGAGTCTAGGGCCTTTACCATGGATTTCTTGAATCTAGAAAGAAAAGTTGGGGGAATCAGTCATTCTGGTCTGGGACATGGCCAAGTGAACTCTTCTCCAAGGTTCCTTTCCTAAACCAGCCTACACATCTTCTCAAATGCCTACTTGGCTGCATCCCCAAACCAAACCCAGAATTTTTGATTCCATTCACTACAATGGCATCCTCGATTAGTCACACCCTCTCCCCCCCGCAACAACCCCCAAATTTGGGCCACTTTTTAAAATTTTCCATTCTTCACCAATTTGATATTAAGTCAACAGGGAAGAAAAATCATTTGAGACAAGCATTTCCACCATTTTGTGGAATGCATAGACCATCCCCCACTGGTAGTGATATGTACAATTAAGACCAAATGAAAACTTTTTTTCAGGATTTTAAGTGTAACATGAGACTCCTTGGTTCCCATGCCCAGGGCTGATTTCACTATACCCAATTAGCCTGGCTATGATAAAAGCTGCTTTTTACCTCAGCTGCCCAACCCACTTTGGTTTTTCTATATGTGCACTAAGCTGAGGGGCTCTCAAGTCAAATTATTAGGAATCTGGTAATAGGGCTGCACCTTCCCTAGTGTGAAGAGCTATTTCTGAAAGGATGTATCACAGCATCATTGTTATTCATATTCACACTTGATTTTATTCCTATTAGGATGAAATATGCTAGTCACCTACTGCCTGATAAAGAGGCATAAGGTTCAAAGCATAGGTTCAAACCTTTTTTTGGACATGATCAATGCCATCTAATTTGATTTGGGTCAAGCATGTATATAACTAGTTTTGTTTTTCTTCTTACTTTCTTAGGAGTGCAGCTGATTTTTATGAAAATTATGTATTCTCATTATTTTGGAAATATATCAAACATTTCCAGCTATATATAAAATAGAACAATGCTATACATATCAGTGGTTTGGTAAATATCCACCCGAACTGAATTAGAGTAGTCATCTCATTACTTTAAGTGGGCATAATAACAGTGCTTCAAATATGGGTACTCCTTCCTTTGATGTAGGTAATTACTTTCTGATGGTTTAATTGATGGTCTTCACAAAGTACATGTAGGCAAAAAAGTCATTTTCTGATGGCTAACGAGTCTCATTGGACTTAGCCAGTTTTGCCTTTTTTTTGAAGGACAGACAAAATGTAATACGTAACTAGATTTTGCATCTTGGTAAGGTTTTCACTTCCTTGAAAGCATAACCTTTATTGGATTATGGAAATAATATTTCTGGACTCCCAGTGGGCTTTCAAAAAAGTTTGATTGTTGAGTTTTGTTAAAAGTGTAATTTCCAGAAAGTGAGACAAACAGAATTACTCAATCTGACAACATATATACCATCCACCCAGTAGACTTCTTTTCACCCTCAATGGCGCTCTCACATTGACCAGTGATGTAAAATTCCATATAGAGAGGGAAAAGGGGGGAGAGGGGAGAGACACCTGAATGTGGATCAAAGCATATTATTTTCACCTTTTTTTTGGTTTATTATCTGCTTTTTTCACTTTTCTTTTTCAACATGATTAATATGGAAATGTTTAAAATGATTGTACAAGGCTTGTTTCAAATTGCTATCTTGGGGAGGGGGAGGTAAGGAAGAAAGAAAGGGAGGAAAATTTTGGAACTAAAAATCTTAAAAACAAATGTTGGGGCAGCTAGGTGGTGCACTGGGTAGAGCATCAGCCCTGAAGTCAGGAAGACCTGAGTTCAAATTTGGTCTCAGACACTTAACATTACTTAGCTGTGTGACCCTGGGCAAGTCACTTAACCCCACAACAAACACACAACCCCCCCCCCAAAATGCTAAAAGCTATTTTTACATGTAACTAGAAAAATAAAATAGTATTGTGTTTCTATGTTTCTGCTTAGTTCATTTTGCACTAGTTGATACAAGTCTTTTATTTCTCTGAATTCCTTATATTTTTTATTTTTTATGGTACAGTAATGCTCTATGACATTTATATGCCACAATTTATTCAACTCTTCACTAATCAAAAGGTACTCTGTTGCCAGTTTTTGCTACCCACAAAAAGTTCTCCTATGAATGTTTTGGTATACTTGGTGACTTGTAGAAACATTCTTGGGATATTGTCCAATGGCAGGATCTTTGAGTAAAAGGATATGAACAATCCAATTATTTTTCTACCATAAATCCAAAAAGTGTTTTCTAGACTTGTCAGTCCCCCAACAGCATATTATAGTCTTTCTAGAGTTCTTCCTAAAAAATTTTTTTTTGCTTTTTACTGAGGCAATTGAGGTTAAGTGACTTGCCCAGGGTCATACAGCTAGGGAATGTGTCAGACCAGATTTGAACTCGGGTACCTCCTGACTTCAGGGCTGGTGCTGTATCCACTGCGCCACCTAGCTGCCCCCCAACATTGATTGTTTCTGACTTTTGCCATATTTTCTAGTTTGCTGGGTATGAAAAAAGATCTGAGTAGTTTTAATGTGAATTTCTCTTATAACTGAGTTGTAGCAAACTTTCATACTTTTAAAACCTGTTTTGACTCTATACTGGGGTCAATGTTCTTTCTACTATACCAAGGCCACCTGTGTCATGTTTTTCTTCCCCACTTATTCACCTTTATAACCAATGACTTACCGGGTATAATCTTGCTGGGAGACTAGAAACTTTTCTTTTAGCAAGACATCTGCCTTATTCTCCCACCAAAATTTGTTGGTTGCTTTCCTGTGGTCTGGACTATGGATGAAAAGAATGGAATACAATAATTCAGAATTATTTGCTTTTTTGAGGGAAGGAGGGAGAAAGGGAAGAACACATTTTTCAAAACATTTTTCCAATCAACCTTCCATAAAACACATTTCAAGAAATCAGTTGAGCAAAACTGCCTAATTGATAGATTGCAATTGATTATACATATCATTTTCAACTTTATTGATTCTTAAAGATGTTAAAAGATGAGTGCTTTACCTTTGATGATAAGGTACTAATATAGTCCTTTGTATGTGATCTGAATTTTATTGCTAGGCCTTTCTTTCTAAGGGGAAAGATGGGAGAAGCCAGTTTTATAATTATCCTGGTGAATCACTCCTTGGGTCACATTGCATCATTAAGGATTGCAGGACCTCAGGCTAGTTTCCCCTTTAGTACAGAAGAGCAGTGCTCAATGACACTAAATGTTTTCATACATAATGCCACAGCCCTTGTGACTGTGCATCTTTCTGCTCTCCTTTCTCAAGGCTTTACCATACCAGGCTAGATGTTCCAGCAGACCTCCATGCAGCACTGTCATGTTTCCATGGCTCAGATGCTTCTGAACCTCACAGCCACAACACAGACACCAGCAGCACTGGTCATGCTCAGGGGAATAGCGCTCCACTTGGACAGTCCGGACTGCTTTTCGGGCAGCCTCCACCTGGGGAAATGAAGAGGAGAAAGACTGGAGAGAGTTCATAGTCAATCTTTACAATGACTTCTTTACCAGCCTCTGACCATTCCCTTTAATTGCTTCAAATTCTTTACTTTCACGGAATGACATCTACAGGCCATCTAGTTCAATCTGTAACAGTCAATAAATCTATTCTGAATCCTGATTTTGATTGAACAGCTCTATTGAAGGAGATCTTGCTATATCTCAAGACAAAACCATTCCAATTTTTGAACAGCTCCAACTGCATTTTTTTTTTTTTTTAAATATCAATCCCAAATCTGACAATCTTTAAGTGCCTTCCATTATTCCTAGTTCTATCCTCTTAGGCCCAGTATAAATCTAATCCCTCTTCTATCATTTTATCCCTTTAAATGCTTGAAGTCAACAATCAGATCTCTCCTAAATCTTCACTTTTCCCAGGTTAAATATGACTAATTCATTCAAATGATCCTCATATGGTTATCACTGTGAGCCTTCTCTGGAGGTTCTGTAGTTTATCAAAATTCTTCCTAATATGCACTGCCCAGAACTGAGCACAGTAATCCAGATGCCATCTGATTGGGAAATAGTATAGTATGGTACTTACAACCTTAATTTTGCTCACTACATTGAGAGATTGAATTAGCTTTGTTGACTGCCACATCAAATTTTGACTCACATTGAGCTTGTAGTTCAAATTCAGATAAACATGACTCTTCACCTTCTACTCTGGAAGTTGATTTATTGAACCCATGTGTACAAATATCTCTTTAATACATTTGTCCCCATTAAATTTCACCTTATTAGACTGAGCCCAGTGTTCTAGTCTGTTCAAATCTTTTTGGATCTTACTCTTGTCATGCAACAAGATAACCTCTCTCCTTAGCTATGAGATACCTGCAAATTTAATAAGCGTATTACTTATCTATTTAAAGTCACAAAGAAAACATAAAATAGCACAGAGTAAGGAAGTACAATAGTAGAGGTCCTATCCCCTCTACTATCATCTGCTTACAGTCACTATGATCCTATGTGGACAGAGGGAAGGGAAGGAAAAAAAAGAAAAAAAGAATCACATTCTTGCTTGCAGGTGCTCTGCCGAAAGGAATGTAAATTTTGATCACTAACACTCCCAACATATCTTGGGGTTTACTAGTTATATTTCTTTCTTAAGGACCATGCACAAGTCACTCTGGCTTGACTGACCAACAGTAGGTCCCAGGTCAAGTTCGACTTGGATCATTGTTTGGGGCCCTGATTGGCTCAAAATGAAAGCAAATAGCAATTGCTTGTTTTGGGAAAAAACCTTAGGTTGGTCTGTGTGTGTATATATGTATACATATATACCCATCTCTCTCTCACTCACACAAAATTTTTAAACTAAGGTAAAAGAATCTATTCTCTGCTTTATTTTTTAGTTAGCCCTTAACTTAAAAAGGCCAAAGTCTCCTACTGCATTTAGTACCATATCCAGCATATCTTGCCACTGGACCCAGATAGCTCTGGAGGGAAGAGCGAGGCTGGTGACTTTGCACAGCCTCCCTCATTTCAATTCAGCTGAATGTCATGGCTTCATCATCATGGTCCTCTTTGAGGATGAAGGACAAACAACACCTTGACCATATTTCTCCTTGTTCACAAGAATAGTATGAAATCCTGCTAAAAGTTAGGCTAATTTATATTTCCCTGATCTACCAGTTTAGTAACTGTCAAAAATGTAAATAGATCCCCAGTGGCTGCTGGGGATCTAATTCTGATCAGCAGAATAGATCCCTTCAGGTAAGAGGATGATGATGACACAAGGAAACTGAGAGGCAGTTGTATTCTGACCTCTCTCCTCTTTCCTCCAACTTATTTCATTCTGAATAAGCAACATCTTCATTAGTAAAAGCTGATTTGCAATTCCTTCAAGTGTGTTATGATTCACAGATGTGGGGACTTTAAGAGAACCAACCTGCCTCTTAATGGTACAATCCCCTTTATCCCTTTACAGGCTCTCTGAGTTTCAAACTTAAGCGAGATCGTTAAAAGACTGTTTTGGCCTTACCTGCTGTTTCAGAGAATTTGTTATTGATGTTTTGTCAATGCCGATTATCTCTTGTAGGATTATGTTTTCCCCGTTTTCTATTATCTGTCATCTTATAGTTGACCAATATTGATTAATAACATATATAATGGGGGCAGCTAGATGGCACAGTGGATAGAGTACCAGCCCTGAAGTCAGGAGGATCCGAGTTCAAATCTGGTCTGACACTTAACACTTCCTAGCTGTGTGACCCTGAGCAAGTCACTTAACCCCAGTTGCCTCAGCAAAAAACAAACAAAAAACCCCACATATAATGGCTACAATGTGTGATGTCCTGAAACCGATGTAATGATCATTCTCTTTTCTTTTACTACATATTAACAAGTATATTGTTAATTAAGATTTTAAGAATTTAGATGTAATTATTTTTGAAGTTATTACTGGCTCATTCTCTGGGATGTTCACTTTCTGTGTAGATAATTCACTTAGCATTTCTTTTATCAAATCCACAAGCCTTAATTATTATTTCATATTTCATTCTAGAATTCTGGCAGCAATTAAAATGACATTCACTGACATATAATTTGCTTACTATTCACTTCTCTAAAAGAAAAAACCTCAAGACATTTGTTGTTCAGTCTTGAAGTGCTTCTCTTGTTCTCCATACCATTTAAAGATTTTGGTCACTGATAGGGACTTGCAGTTACAATTCCTGAGGACACTTCCGTGGGCCCAATGGCTTAGGCAGTTGCTTTCTTATTTAACTGGGCTCCTGAAAACCTATTAGCCGTTTTCTTATGTCTTTTCTAGTAAACAACAACAACAACAAAATAACGTTCTCTTTAGCAGAGAAAACAAGCAAAATGGGAACTGAACAGGTTCTCCATCATCCCTCCATTCAGTCCAAGGAGCGGTCAATCTCTTTTTCCTGATATAACTCTTTAAAAAGTCTAAAGTTCCCGGAGTTCACCAAACCTTTATTGCCCTCATTCTTTCCCAGTTTCTTCACCCCTCAATCCTTTGGACTCTCCTCTGATACATCAACTTCCAATCTTGACATCCCAGTATCCAAGATCCTCATCTTTTTTTGCCCTTAAATACTCATTTTTACAAAAATCCCCTAACCTCTCTTCCCCCGCTTCCTCGTCTGGAATACCTCAGAGGCCCCTTAGCTTCACCTCAAATTGATCTGCCTAGACACCCCCCCCCCGCCAGGTCCCTCCCCTTTTCCGCCCGTCCCCCACCCCCAAATCCCCGGCCCGCGGCCTGACCTGGGGCAGCAAACGCTCCAGAGCTGCCCTCAGCTGTCGCTGATGTTTACGGCTGTAGACGTGTCCGCGGCCAGAGAAAAAGCTCTGGCGGCACAGCGGGCAGCGAAGCGCCGGCGCCATTACTCTCACTATCGCTCAGCCTCCCAGCACCACTGCAGCCGTCGCCGTCTTTGAGGCCACTCCTCGCGACCTCCGACCTGGCCGAGTCCCCTCCCCTTCCGCCGGAGCGGACGTCTCTGCCTTCCTCCTACGGCGGCTGCGCGGCACGCCCCCTGTGTCTGCTCGAAGTGGCGGGGACAGGCGAGGGAGGTTTGCGGCAATTTCTAGCCAGTCCGAATCGCATTAAATCCCCTTCTCTTTTACGGAAGCGGAAACACTGGGACCTGGTGGGAGGAAATGACGAGCTCTATAATCTTGCACGTAGCCAAAAGAGGATTCCAAACCTGTGGCCTTTTGATTGTAGCACGCTGCACCATTCAGTTCCGCTTTGGAAATTCCTTTTATAGTTCTTAATGTGCAGTACTGTATTTTGCTAGGTGCTGAAGAGCACCACAAGCCCGTGGAGGGGGTGCGACTGCAAAGGGTCCTGGGTTTGGAAGGAGGTCACTAATTCCAACTCTTCATTCTACTGAGGCCGTGTGTAAATGTCACATGCATTACCCAGGGTCACACGATTACAGTTGATGGGGATTTTGAAAGTTCCCGTCCCACACTCTGCACTAAACTAGCTGCCTCTACACAAAGAAAGTAGAACCAGCAAAGGAAATACGAAAAAAATTAGAGAAAATTGGAGGAGAGGGATAGCTTCTCTGCTCACTGCCTTCCCTGCTCCCTGTAAGTCGCACCTAAAATCTCACCTTCCACAGGAAGCTTTCCCAAACCCTCTTAATTCATTCTAATGCCTTCCTTAATTCCTATTTGTCCCATACATAGCTTGCTTGGTATATATGTTTGCAAGTTATCTCCCCAATTAGGTTGTAAGCTCAAGGGCAGGGACTATCTGCCTCTTTTTGTATCCCCTGTGCTTAGCACCGTGCCTGGCCGATGGGCGGGTGCTTAATGTTTATTTATGGGATGCTTAGGGAGGAATTGGTCACAACTCAGTTGGCCTCCGATTCCAAAAGAACTGGAGAAGGAAATGGCAAACTACTGCAGTATCTTTGCCAAGAAAACTCCAAATGGAGTCAAAGACAACAACAAAGACAGAGCCCATCTCTCTTAAAATTTTTTCTATTTTATTTTTACATAATCTACAGTTTCTATTGCATCTCCCATAAATACCCTATCCCCTCTCTGCTCTAGCCATCCATTATATTAAAGAATTAAAAAGGGGGGAAAAACACACTCTGTCTCTGCAAAGAACTGAAGATGATTTCTTATAGTTCTTTGAGGTCGAGCGTGGTCATAAAATTTTGCAGGCTTCAGTTTCAATTGCCTTGTTCTTTTATCTTCTTGTAAGTCATTGCGTCTATTGCTTTTCTGCCCGCTGGGTGGCGCAGTGATCAATAAACATTTATTAAGCACTTATATGTGTGGCCTGCAACATGCTCAATTCCGGAGATACAAAAAGATCCGCATTGCACCTAGAGTCAGGAAGCCTGGAGTTCAAATTCAGCTTCGGATACTTGCTAGCTTTGGGACGCTGGGCAAGCTGTTTAATTTAGGCTTGACTCAGTTTTCTCTTCTATAAAATAAAGCTGATAATATCTACTTCCCAGCACTTATGAGGGTCAAATGAATATGTACAGTGCTTTGGAATGACAGTGTCAATATTAGGTATTGTTATTCTGCATACTTTACACGAAATCATATGATAATAATTATAGTTATAATTGCTTTTCATATATACTGTATCTCCCTTACAGTTGGGGAAACTGAGGCTGGAAGAGGTTTTTTTTTTTTTTGTTTGTTTGTGATTTGCCAAATGTATCTGAGACAGGATTCTTGAACTTAGGTCTTCCTGATACTAAGTCCCAAGCTGTAACACCTTCTGACATGTCTTCCCATATTTTTCTGTATTGATTAGTCATTATTTATTATGCACAATCTAGCAATAATCCATTACATTAATATACCACAAGTTGTTTAGGCATTTGGCAATTGACACCATTTTTTTTTTGATGACACCATCTTTTCTGCAGAACTAAAAATTAATTTTGTTATCATCTTCCAGAGAACTAAAATTTCCCTTTATCTCTTGATAGGTGAATGAATGAATGAATAAAGCATTTATTAAACATTGACTATGTGTAAAGCATTGTGCTAAAATCTGGGGGATTCAAATAGAAAAATGAACTCAAGCTCACATTCCAGGGGGGGAAGACCACAAATGGAAGGCTTCAGCTTCAAGTTGGATGGAAAGTTTACATGGTCCTTAAGGTGAAGATGATAATGCTTTTTCTTTAAAGCTAATTCCATAAAATCATATCAATTATGTTGAATCTTTTGACTGTATACCAAGAACTTTCTTTCTTTTTTGGGTAACCACAGCTGAGAAAGCTACAGCAGCAGTGGCCAGACTGCATCTGCACAGGACTTACTTTCTGGGATGATGTCTGAGGGCACTGGGCTGAAAACATTGCTATTCCCAAGGCTATTGGGGTCCTGGATTCAGGTCTCAAGAGAGATGGTGATCCAGGTGTGGTGATGATTGATTTACCTAGACCATACCTAACCTCCTTACCTTCCCTGATGCTTCAGAAGATGCCTCCTAACCTGTAGTCATTTCCCTAATCCTACAACAGGGGTCAGCTGTAAGATCAGTGATGATGGTTTTGTGAATCTCAATTAATAAATCCTCTAAGGTATTTATATATTTATAAGTTCTCTCCCAATTATGTGATAGCTAAATTATTGAATCACAAAATATTAGAACTAGAGGTTGTCTTAATTTTATAGTTGGAAGGCAGCTGTGCACACCACTATACTACCAATGCTTAATTTTATAGATGGGGAAAAAATGCACAGGGCAGTGTAGAACACACTGACCTTTAAGTCAGGAGGGACCTAAGTTTAAATTCCAGCTCTGACACAGAACTTTATTCTTCAAGCCTCACTTTTCTCATCTGCAAAATGGGCAAACAGAACTTATATCACCTATCTCAAGTTACTGGAAAGAAATTTTTTTAACCCTTTAAACACCCTGTTAATGTAAAATATGATGAGGAAATAAAGCTTCAGTAAATTTCATACAACTGTATGGAGCAAAGATAGCACTCAAATCAGACTCTTGGGAGCACATTCATCCATGTTATGGGCTGTCTACTATATGCCAGAAGCATTATGCTAGACTCTGGAGAGAGATAAGACACAAACGAAAAAGTCTTTCCCTGCCTTCAAGGATTGGGGGGAGAGAAGGGGAAACATTCCTAGTGAAATGAAGATCCAGAAAAGGACACTGAGATGGAGTGGATATATTAATAGAAGAATCAGGAGAGAGTAGTATCCCAAAAAGCTAAAGAGAAAAAAGTATCAAAGAGGAGAGAATGAATGACCTATAGTGACAAAAGC
The DNA here is from genome assembly GCA_023553655.1 of Myrmecobius fasciatus. NCBI lineage: Eukaryota > Metazoa > Chordata > Mammalia > Dasyuromorphia > Myrmecobiidae > Myrmecobius > Myrmecobius fasciatus. The sequence continues at coordinate 92,488 of JAJPUD010006605.1, read as the reverse complement.
TGCAGAGAAGTTGAGAAGAATGAAGATTGAGAAAAGACTGCTGGATCTGGCAACTAAGAGATCACTGAAAACTTTGGAGAGAGCAGTTTCAGTGGAATAATGAGACTGGATATTGTAAGGGGCTGAGGAATGAGAGGAAAGAATGTGGAGGCTCCTATTGTAAACAGTCTTTTTAAAGACTTTAGCTACCAAAGGCAGAAGAGATACATGACAATAGTTAGCAAGAATGGAAAGATCAAGAGAGAGTTTTTGGAGGATGGAAGAAATATGAATGTATTTGTGGGCAATAGGGAAGGAGGCGATAGACAGAAACAGAGACAGAGAATGAAGATAAATGATTGAGTGGAAATGATAGGGAGGGAGGAGATGGAATGGAATGGGATCACTTATATAGGTAGAGGGGTTAGTTTTGGTAAGAAGTAAAGCCATCTCTTCATGTAGACAAGGGTGAAGGAGTAAAGAGCGGCAGAAAGCATCTGAGATACATGAGATGAAGAAGAGGGAAGGAAAGGGAACTCATGATCCAATTTTTTTTTCACTTAAATATGAAGCACGGATCTCAGCTGAGAGGGTGGAAAGAGGGGGACCCATGGGAAGTTTGAGGAGAGTTGAAAAAGTTAGGAAAAGCCATTGTGGAGAGTGAGATATTGAGTTGATAATCATCACATGTGCTGGGAGATATAGTAGGATTGCCTAGCAGCAGGGAGAACTCTATTGAGGCTATATAATATAAATCTATAATAGATTCATATCTATTATATGAACAGTTGTGTGATTTCATTCATCCTCATTTAGCAGAACAAATTTAGGACCAAATGTGGCAGCTGATAAGAGTCATTGAAGCCTGAAGATTGGCAAGATGAAATAAGTGATATGATAAAGAGCTAGGGACCCAAGAGAAAAAGACAGAGTTGAGCTGGTTTACCAAGGGGTCAAGACAGAGGAAAGCAAAAAAAAAATTAGCAGAAAGGAGGATGACTGGAGTGTCAAGGGATTGGAGGTCATGGTTTGGACCAACAGTAGAGTTTGGTAGGGAAGGCAGAGGCAGATGTGGAAAGCTATTATGGTGAGATAAAAGGATTGCAGAATTCTTTTTTTTTTAAATAATAGCTTTTTATTTTCAAAATACATGCAAAGATAATTTTCAACATTTACCCTTGCAAAGCCTTGTGTTCCAAATTTTTTCCCCTTCCTTCTCCCTCTCCTCTAGACAGCAAGTAATTCAATATAGATTAAACATGTGCAATTCTTCTAAATATATTTTTACATTTATCATGCTGCACAAGAAAAATCAGATCAAAAGGGGAAAAAGGAAAGAAAAAAAAGCACACAAACAACAACAAAAAAGGTAAAGATACTATGTTGTGATCCACATTATTCCCCACAGCCCTCTCTCTGGGTGCAGATGGCTCTCTCCATCACAAGGCTATTGGAATTGGCCTGAATGACCTAATTGTTGAAAAGAGCCACATCCATCAGAGAAAATCATCACATAATCTTGTTGTTGTTGTTGTATACAATGTTCTCCTGGTTCTGCTCATTTCGCTCAGCATGGTTTCATGCAAGTCTCTCCAGGCCTTTCTGAAATCATCCTGCTGATCTTTTCTTATATAACAATAATATTCCATCACATTCATATACCATAACTTACTCAGCCATTCCCCAACTGATGGGCATTCACTTAGTTTCCAGTTCAAAGGAAAAGGGCTGCTACAAACATTTTTGTACATATGGGTCTCTTTCCCTTTTTTATGATCTCTTTGGGATACAGACCCAGTAGGATATGCACAGTTTGATAGCCCCTTGGGCATAGTTCCAAATGATTGCAGAATTCTTATTGGAGGTCAAGGTATAGATGAAAAGTAAGATTTAGAAAGGGAAGGCAGAGAGAAAGAAGTGGATAGCTGTTAGACCATATTCGGATAAAAGCATTTCAGTATTCTTATATATGTAGATGGTGAATTTGTAGATAAGGCAAGAGTAAGGATATGACCAATTTTGTGCTTGTCTGAGGTGTTATGGGAAGTGAGTAGTTAGGGTGCTTGAAGGAATGTAAAGTATGAAGGATGGAACTGAGGAGAAAAATTTCGAGCCAGTTATTGGACTTATTCAAAAAGGAAGGAGATTGACCTGGGGTGGGGGGAGAGCTTCTGTAGACAAAGTTACCTTGATTTTGAATGGATGGTAGATCTGACTTGCATGAACCTCTGAGGAGAAGAGATTACTGAGTGATGGATGTAGGGCAAGAACCTGGAAATGGCAATCCACAGTCTCATGGGAAGACAAGGCACCTATATAATTATCAGTAATAATTTACATTTTAATAGCTTACAAAATGACTTCTTCACAACCTTGTGAAATGAGTAAATACACCTTACAGAGAAAGAGTTGGACAGCAGGACTGAGGAAAACTTAAAAATCCTCTCTTTGGTTCTTGATTCATCTTGTTTAAATTTCTTTATGAAAAGAGGTTTTCTTCCCATTCCAGGGGTAGGAGAGGGAGACAGTCAAGGATTGTGATTGCTGAGATCTTCTCTCTTGTCTCTATCTCCATTTCCCCATTTCTCCCTATCCCACCCCAAAATAGTGAACTGGACCAAGAGGGAGGTCAGGAAAGAAAGAATGGCCAGGAAAGAAAGGATATTCACCAGTTCAGAAAAGGCACAGCAAGGGTGAGACTAATTAACTAATAAGGGTGAGATCAATTAACCACAAATTAACAGCATCATTTGCCAGATGGTCTGGTAAAGGGATAGTTAAGAGGTCAAATCTTTATAAGTCAGCAGAGCAGGCAAGCATACAGTTTTCCTAGTCCCAGTTGTATCTTGATATTAGAATTTTATCTGTTTTTATTATTTCCTTTCCCCATCCTCTCCTTGCCAATTCTACTTTGTGGTGTTTGAGGGCCAATTTATAGGTAAGACATGTCCAAAGGCAAGAAGAAAAGAGCCAGAACTGAGGCCAGTGTTCCAACTGAGCCCCAAGCTGAACCTAAACTTGAACATACACCTAACCCTGTACCTGAACCGGGACCTGAACCCAAAGATCTTCCTAAATCTGCATCCAAATCTGGATCTGAACCTACACCTGTATTTAAGCCTCCACCTGAACCCAGAGATCTGCCCAAATCTGCATCCAAATCTGGACCTGAACCCACACCTCTATTTAAGCCTCCACCTGACCCCAGAGATCTGCCCAAATCTGCACCCAGATCTGGACCTGAACCCACACCTGTAGTTAAGCCTCCACCTGACCCCAGAGATCTGCCCAAATCTGCACCCAAATCTGGACCTGAACCTACATCTGTATTTAAGCCTCCACCCGACCCCAGAGATCTGCCCAAATCTGCACCCAAATCTGGACCTGAACCTACATCTGTATTTAAGCCTCCACCTGACCCCAGAGATCTGCCCAAATCTGCACCCGAAACTAGATTTGGGAAAGAAGACAATAAAGGTGAGGAGGAAGGAAAAGGCGGGGGAAGGGAAAGGGGATGAGGGAAGGAGGAAGCAGTATTAACAGGGTAATTTCCAGGTCCTGTTAAATTAACTTAGGGACCAGAGATTTGTGTTCCAGAATCTTTTTACCTGTATTAGGGGGAGGAATAATTACAAGTGGGCTTTAGAAGTGGGGTGAGGTCCAAATACTAGAACTGCCCTTAGATAAGTTAGGCAGATCTAAAGTAAACCACATTTGGCAGCTTCTTGTCTAGGCTCTCCCATGTCCAAATGCTTCTATCTGGATAAAATCTGATGAAAATGAACAGAGCAAAGCAAAAATTATAAAAGTATATGGGGATAGAGATGAAAGGTAGGTTTTTATTGTTTTTGTCTTTGTAGCCATGGTATCTGGCACATAGTAGGTTGTCTATAGGAGAACATAAAAAGAATGGTCCCACTCAATTTGTTCTATCTAGTGAATTAATGGACTGAATAGGACAAATATATGGTCTAATGTTGAGAGATTCTTTCCTTCAAACCCGCCTCTACAGAAAAATGCCTCATCTCTCTGATTTGCAGGCCATTTCATAATGTAAGACTTCTTAAGCTTTCTTATGTCGGACTTCTTTGCCAATTTTGTGAAAGTTTATGAATCCTTTCTCTTTTTAAACAAATTCCATAGGTTTACAAAGTAAATCAATTATATCTAAATAAAGATGTAACTTGCCTCCCATCCAGTTCACGGCCCCCTAAAATATACTTCTTGAGAATCTCTGCAGCCCAGGTTATTCCCCTGCCTTATTTGTTGGGGCTTTAGGAATAGTTCTTGGGTCCCATGGGACAGACCAGTGTATCATGTTTCGAACTGGAGGTCAGCAAAATCAACACTATCCTGGAAAGGGAAAAAGGGGGGAAATGTGTATGTGGTAGTGGAATTCTCCCTCTTAAAGAGTTAAACTGAGATGTAGAATTGAGGGAGGTATCAACTAGAAAAGAGTTGGGCCCCTCAGTTTTGGGGCAAGACTGGGGAGAGGGTCATCTCAACCCTAACAAACTCCTTAGGCCTTGACCCTATTAGTCATGAAGAAGCAGCTGCAGAGTAATGAAGAAGTTTGCTCAGGACTTTTGGAGAAGGAATCAAGAGATAGCAGTAGTAGAATAAAGAGAATAACAATGACCACATGAGTCTGAAATATGGGAGAAACTAAGGAACCAATCCTAAAACAGAAGTAAAAAGCTTGACCTTTCACTGTATTATGAGTTATGTTGACTGTATAGATCAAGTCAACAAGTGTTTATTAAGTACCTCTTGTGTGCTGGGCATTGTGTTGATCCAATGGAAAGGGGGTTGAATCTTAAGCAATTTCAAGTGGAAAAAATACTCTTTTGGGTAAAACTTAACTTTAGGGATAGCAAAATAAGCCTAAAGCTCAAATACGGTTATCCTTTCCTTTTTTTTTTTTTCTTTCCTTTTTTTTCTTTCCCTTTTTTCTTTCCCTTTTTTCTTTCCCTTTTTTCTTTCCCTTTTTTCTTTCCCTTTTTTCTTTCCCTTTTTTCTTTCCCTTTTTT
>JAJPUD010006605.1:49933-75615 GCA_023553655.1 Myrmecobius fasciatus | reverse complement strand
GGCACCATCATCTGCTGCAGCAGAAGCTGTCACAACTGTGGCAGCAGAAGCAGAAGCAGCAGCAAAAACAGCCACCACTGTGGTGGCAGCAGCAGCAGTAGCAGCCGCAGAATCAGCAGCAGCAGAAGCAGAAAAAGCCACCACTATGGCTGCAGCAGTAGCAGCAGTAACAGCAGCAGAAGCAGCAACAGAAGCAACAGGAACAGCCACAATTGTGGCAGCAGCAGCAGCAGCAGCAGAAGCAGAAGCAGCAGAAGCAGCAGCAGCAGAAGCAGAAACTTATACAACAATGGCATCATCATCTGCAGCAGCCACAACAGTGGCAGCAGCAACAGCAGAAGCAGCAGCAACAGCTAGAATAGTGGCAGCAGAAGCAGCAGCAACAGCTAGAATAGTGGCAGCGGAAGCAGCAGCAACAGCTACAACAGCGGCGGCAGAAACGGCTACAACAGTGGCGGCTGCAGCAGCAGCAAGAATGAAAACCGCTGCAGCAAGAATGAAAGCCGCAGCAGCAAGAATGAAAGCAGCAGCAAAAGCAGTTGCAGCAGATGATGAAATCTTCTTTAAAAGACAGACAGACCCTGAGAAGCCAGACATTTCCTATCGTACAGTAGGGCTTAGAATCTTTTGGCTTTCTCTGGAGTACATGACCCCGGACTCCTCAAGGACTTATAAACTATACATTGAGGAAGAAGACAACCCAGATGGCTACTGCACCTTCCGAGAGATTCTGGAAATATTTGAAAAGCTGGTGAAATCTATTGTAAAAGAGAGAGTTTATTTAAAACACTTTCCAAGTATCCAAACGGCTGACAAAGAAGATGAGACTAGGATTCTCCCCTCAGTTTGATCACCCAAATGATCATGTTTGACTATAGCCAGAATGAGAGAGACCAAGTGCAGCCCAGATGCCCTCTGATCAGGAAGTCCAGATACCAACGGTCACATGCAGAAAGTGGTTACAGTCTTAATGAATTTTGCAGAATATTTGGAAGATGAATCATTTTTTTTCCAGGCCAGCAGACATTTTAGAGTAGGCAGGACTTGGCAGTTGAGAGCAGTCGAAGGTATCCAGAAGTAGCTGTAGGAAGCAAGACTCCCTGACCTCTACTAGGGTAGTCATTGGAGCAGATCCCACATTAATACCAGTTTAGTTAAGGAGGACAGGCAGGTTCCGGTTCCTGTTGAAGGGGGTGAGACCTAATACTTAGTATATGGAACAATTCAACAATTGACACTCTTGGATGAGGAGAGGGAATGGACTTTAGTATACAGTCTCAGCCATGATTCATTAAGGCTGTGCTGTAGCTTGTTTTTAGTTATATGAATGTCAAAGGTGAACTTTAATAAAGCTCCAAGTCTGTTTTTAATTTTTTTTAGTCTTAATTGTCTGTCTATTCTCCCTAAGCCTGAGATCTAACATTCTCTCTCTTGCTCTAGGAATTTCTCTGGGAATCCTTAAGATTTTGGGTTACTAGTGGGAAATAGAGCAAAGGTTGAATTTACCACTTGATCCACCATTAATCACTTTATAAATGCTTGTTGATTAAGTACCTCCTGGGTGCTAGGTTATGGGCTGCTAGATGGTACAGGAGATAGATCCTTCTGTCTCCAGGCCTGGTGCTCTGACTTCAAACCCAGCCTAACACATTTAACACTTCTTAACTGTAATTCTGAGCAAGTCACAAACTCTATTTGCCTCAGTTTCCTCATCTGTAAAATGAGCTGCAGAAGGATATGGCAAGCTACTCCACTAACTTTGCCAAGAAAACCCCAAATAGTGTCACAATTTAAAAATGAGTTGGACACAATTGAAATGACTGACAACAAATGTGCCATGTACCATATTAGCTGCTGAGACAACAAGGACAAATACAAGTATATGCATAATAAATTCAGGATAGTTTGAGGCAATACCTTTTTTTTTTTTCTAATTACTTTGTTAAACCTTAGGGTAACATAACTAAGGGTTTAGACTATCACATTCCCTGGATTCCTGTCAACTCTTCCCACAGGGAATAAACTGTGTCACATTGCAAAGGATAAGATTAGAAGCAATATGAGAAGAAATTTTGGGGGTTTTTGCCCATAATGAATGCCCTGGTTGCCATATACATCATCTTGGGGATAAGACTGAAAAGGGACTTGTGCAACTAGAAATCTTTGCCTTTTGTCCCACTGTTAAGTAAAACCCCATTTCCTGTCCTTCTCTAGGAATGCTTCCAAGGACCATTAAGCCAATCATTTTGTTGTTAAATCCTGTTACATTCTTCATGACTTCATAGATCATAGCACATAGCTTCCACTCTCCCAAAATCTTTCCAAACTCATGTTCCTTACTTCCATGATATTATCTACCCATCTCATCCCCTTCTGACTGACCTTCCAGGATTCATTCTCCTTAGCAGCTTTCAATAATGGTTGGACTAATTCATAGCTCTACCAATAGTACATTATTAGTGTTTCTGTCTTTCACTAAGCCCTATAACAATTGTCGTTTTCCTTGTCATCTTTGTCAACCTGAGAAGAATGAGGAAGAACATCAGTTCTATTAATAGAATTTCTCTTATTAGTGATTTAGAGCATTTTTATCTCTTTTAAAAATATTATTTTGTCTCCCAATTACATGTAAAACAATTCATATTCACTTTAAAAAATATTTTTGAGTTCCAAATTCTCTCCCTACCTCCCTCCCCTTCCATCCCACATTGAGAAGGCAAGCAATTTTATATAGGTTATATGTGTGCAGTCATGTGGAACATTTCCATTTTTAGTCATATTATAAAAGAAAACATTAAAACAAGAAAAATAAAAAAGTAAAGAAAAAATGTGCTTCAATTTACATTCAGATTCCATTCTTTTTCTGGAACTGGGAAAGCATTTTTCATAAGTCCTTCAGAATTGTCTTGACTCATTGTATTGCTGAGAATAGCAAGTCATTCACAACTGATCACACAATATTAACAGTAATATTAACTTTATATAATGTCCTCTTGATTTTGTTCTTTCACTTCATATAAGTTTTTGCAGGTTTTTCTAAGAACGTCCTTGAATCATTAATTTAGGTAGCTTTGTCATTTTTCTTAGGTTGGCAGAGCCCAACCACGAACAATTAATATCTATTACTATTTGTCTATTTGTATCTGGTGTATTTTGTTAATTTACTAAAAGGCTGATGATTTGTTTGGGGGGGGTTCTTTTTATAATCCTGCTACTTTGCTGAAGTTCATTGTATCAATTAACTTTAATTGCATCTTCAAGGTTCTCTAAATATGCTATCTGCAGAAAACAATAACTTTGGTTTTGCTTTATCTTTAGTTCTCCAACATTTTTATTGCTTTATTAATATAGCTAGAATTTCTAGATCTATGTCAAACAGTAGTGGTAAAAATGGATATCTGTTTAACCCCTTTTCACAAATGATAGTAGATACTGTTTAGTTCCTCAGAAACTGAGATGCTACTGGAGTAGCTGGTGCCAGACCCTGCCATCTAGTACAATCCCTGGCTTCTGCTGACTCTTCCAGGGGCCCAGTGTGGATGTTGGTTTTGGCCCTTCTCTATTCTCTTCATCCTGTAAGGTCTGTCCCTTCCTGTGGCCTTGTTGGACCTTGTTCTCATGCTCCTACAAGGGTCCCAGTAGTCTACTTGATTGTTGAACTGGCCTTTTCTCCTTCCATGGCTGGGTGAGTCAATCTGAGTAGACTGCCTGGACCTATTGCATTTCCAGAGCTAGCTTGGGCATCCACAGCTCCACCTCCTAATTCAGAATGCTTGAAGGCTTTGGGACCTTCATTGGAGCATACCCTATTTCTTTTCCCAACTTTGCTGATCTGAGCAGCTTCACACAGCAGTGCTGGCAGGAAAGTGCATTTAAAAATTGTATTCAGACTAGGGAAGTGATGAAATACTGCTCAGATACTAAAAATAGAGAAATCCATTTTTCACTCCCCTCATATGGAATTTCCTCTCTCTGTGACCCCTCCCATCCCACAGAATATAGTTGCTCAATTCCCTCTGGCTTTATGGATTATTAAATACAGCAAAACAGAGAAAATCAAGCATTCCCCACAATGGGAAGGAGCCTCTGACCAACAGTTTTCTCACATCCCTGACTAACCTTCCACAGATGCCTCAAGAAAGACCCAAAGTCCCCTTTTCTACAATCCAGGGAAAGGGAATGAAGTAAGATATAAAGGGTATAAAGGATTCCAGTTCTGGGCCTCAGAGTTTAAACAGGAAGACAAGGGCAGTATAAGGCAAGATGATAAATTCCTGTTCCCTGATTCACTGCTTCTCTGGGTTTTAAGACAACTGATAGCTTCCTTTCTGAGGAAGTAGTTTCGATCTTCTGCTCCTGTTTTTGCCTTTCAAGCTGGTCTCAGTTGTCTCAAGTAGGGCCTCAGAATGCCACTGTCCCCAGTGATTTTAGTTTTAGGGTTTTTTTTTTAATACCCTGAGTACAACAGATATGAAGTGTGGTTCACAGCCAGAGATGTGTTCAACAACAAGCTCTTCAGAAGAGAGTCAGGGCTTCCTGGTGGTGGAACAGAAGAAAATCAGAGATTCTCAGTTTCATTTACAACTCTCTGTTCTACTTTATGAATGAAGTTTGCATTTTATTTGGTGTTTTAAGTTCAGAATTCTAAAACACCCTTTAAAGTTTCAACTCCAGGATCTTATCACTTTATTTTAAATATATAATTGTGTGGTCACACCTTCCGATCTAACAAATATATTTTAGATCTTTGAGTTACAAAATTTTACTTTCTAAATGTCTTGTCCTTCTAATTTTGTCATGTCCTCACTCATTCAAAATCTGTTTTTGTGTTTTTTGTCTAAGAGCAGCCCTTCCACACTCCCAAATTCAACGACCTATACCCTATGCCGTTTGGTGTAGGGTATATGTATGTGGATTTTTGGAGGTAGGCAGGCAGGCAGACATGGGTTCAGTTCCTGCCCCTGTCTCATACTAGTTTGGTGAATGGAGTCAAACCACTTTATTTCCCTAAAGTTGTTTCTTCATCTGTAAAATGTAGATAATAATGGTAGTTCTACATAATTTTCAGGATTCTTGGGGAAATCAAGATGTGCATAAAGTACTTTGCAAACTTAGAAGCTCTATGTAAATTTAATTTGTTGTTATTCCTTGTAGTTTATCATTTCCTCTCACAACTTACCCCCAACTCTTGGCTTATATGCATCCATATCTACATTTTGGCATAATTTACTACTTAATTGAGGCATCTGGGTGACTTAGTGGATGCCCTAGTCTTGGAGTCAGAAATTTCACAGTTCAAATACATCCTCAGAAAGTTAGTAACAGCATGATCCTGGGCAAGTCAGTTACTCTCTATTTGCCTTAATCCACTGGAGAAAGAAATGGCAAACCATTCCAGTATTTTTGCCAAGAAAATCCCATGAATGTAGAGCTAGATATAACTGAACAATTGAATAAGAAAACTACTTAAGTGACTGACCAGTCATCCCACCCCTCTAGAGCCCTTTCCCTCCTCGATATTGGGTCATTCTAGACTGATTAATCCTTAACCCTAGATAACTCCTAATTCTCTGCTTCTAAACACTGTAGGAGACACATTCTCTTTTGAAAAACTTGTTGTTGAACATTTACCTGTACATGAAACCAAACTGTAAATATGTTGTACATAATTTTATCTGGGGTCCTTAGAGCTGCCAGAAACCCTTTTTTTTTTCTTATTAATTATCAGGCTTATTCCCCACATGATTGTCCCAAGTCCTATTAGAACCCCCCTGGTTTCTTTATGAATTTATTATATTTCAGTAAGCAATAATTTAGTATAATGGAGTCAGCTCTATACAACAATGATAAGAATCTGAGGCATTGGTGAAGAGGAAGTGCATTTTATTATGTGCAAGGGCTTGAAGACAAAACAATAGAATACCATATATGAAAAAGAGCAAAGTCACTTTGGCTAGATTGTAGTATAAATAGTAGAGTACTGGATTTGAAGTTAAGGAGACCTGGATACAAATCTTGCCTGCAACAATTGACTAAGTGGATGAATCTGGACAGTTTTCCTATTTGTCAGAAGAGGTGTTTGTTGGGTTCAATATTCTAGAAGGTCCCTTCCAACTTTAAAGCTAGGACTTTGTGATTAGAGAAAATCTATATTCCAAAGGCTAGAAACATAGGTTGGATTCAGGCTGTGAAGGGATGCACATGCCATCACAGAGGAGTTTATATTTGGTCCTGAATGTAAAAGAATGTGTAAACCAAGGGGAAAGGACTAGCATTGATTCAGATCTATTCTTTGGCTGTGGGGGGAAGATGGATGGTTAGCTATGTAGTGCAGTGGATAGAGTCCTGGTCTTGAATTCAGGAAGACTTGTCTTCATGAGTTCAAATTTGAACAAATCACTTAATCCTGTTTTCCTCAGTTTCCTCATCTGTAAAGTGAGCTGGAGAAAGAAATGGCAAACTACTCCAGTATCTTTGCCCCACAAAAAGCCAAATGAGGTCACTAACAGCTGGGAACTACTGAAATAACTCTATTACAAGGAAAATGGAATGGAGAAAAAAGGAGATTTGAGGCAGAAAGATTAATTAGAAAGCTTTCACAATACTCCAGGTAAGAGGTAAGGAGGTTCTAAATTAGGGCAGTTACTCTGTGAATGGAAAAAAAGAGATAGATGTAAGAAATATCCTCTAGGTAGCAGGAACACAATAATGCAATATAAAACAACTAAATGTCTCCCAAGTGACTACAATTCTTCCTCTTTCCCAAACCCTGGACATAGGATATGCTCTAGGAATGTTATCTTAAACATGAACTCCTTGAACATTTCCCTTACTTCAATTTGTGGGTGTAGAGTCAGCAGACACCCCAAATCTCAACTCAAGAACTTTTTTTTACCAATGTGTTTCCCTACAAATTAATTGGTGAAAATAGTTCACAGGAGAACATTATACACAACAACAAGACTATACGATGATCAATTCTGATGGACATGGTTCTCTTCAACAATGATGTGATTCAAACCAGTTCCTATTGTTCGGCGATGAAGATAGTTCCCACAGGTCTCTCTCTGGATGTATATGACTGAGTGTGGATGACAACACAGCATTTTAACACTTTCTGTGAATATTTCCTTGCATTTTGTTTTCCTTCTTAGGTTGTTTTTTCTTTTTCTTTTTTTTTCTCTCTTTCTAGATCTGATGTTTCTTGTGCAGTAAGATAACTGTATGGATATGTATACATACCTTGGATTTGTCATATAATTTAACATATTTAGCATGTATTAGATTACCTGTCATCTGGGGTGGGGGGTGGGGGGAAGGAGGGGAAAAGTTTGGGAAAAAAAAGTTTTTGCAAAGGTCAATGTAGAAAAATCACTCATGTGTTCTGTAAATAAAAAGCTTTTAATAAAAAAAAGAAAACATTAGTTCAAAGCAAACACAGTTTATCAAAAAACATAACCGAGCTAACACTTTACAAAAGATGACAACCCAAGTGGGAGATGGGACAGGGAAAATGTATGAAGTGACAAATATGGAGGGGACATGCTTGGCCATGGCAATTCACACTCTCAATGCAAGGCAGTGAATGTCCTCTGTAGTGATATATCCTGATGTTGAAACCAGCTGGAGTGTTCTGCAACTGGTACGACTTCTCAGGTAGATGGATGGGACTGAGTTGATGCTCTTTGTTGCCATCTGCTGGTCTTGCTTGCTGCTCAGTCTCTTGGGGTCCTCTGCTGCTTTTGACTGATTTTGCAACTGCTTCACAGCCTTTCCCCAGGAGGAACGATGCTCAGTTCTTTTAACCAGAGCTCCAGGAGCCATCGTAGCCACCTGGGGAACCAGTTAGCCAGCAAGAGGTCCTCAGGCTTGGATGAACTCCTTTTCCCTTATTGGGATATTTTAATCTAAATTCTTATTTAACTTGGAGGGAGAAAATTCCTTTCAACTCCCCTTTAGTCTCCCTTGAATTGTAGTCTATACAAGCTACAATCTGGGTGAAGTCAAGAGGGGACTGGAGACCCTTGTCATACTTTCTCCTCCCAATCTTGCTATACTCCATACATAGGAAAAGAATTTCTGTGTTCAAATCTGGACAGAAAGCCAACGCTTTTTTTTTTTTTTCAAAACATATGTATGGGTAATTCTTCAACACTGACCCTTACAAAGCTTTCTGTTACAAAATTTCGCCCCCTACTCCCCGCCCCTCCCCTAGATGGCAGGATATCCACTACATGTTAATTATGTTAAAATACTTGACAAATCGAATATATGTATACATATTTCCACACATCATTGTTGTGCAAGAAAAATTGTATATACAAGAAAGAGAAATCAAATAAAGGAAACACAATGCAAGCAAACATCAATCGAGAGCATGACAATGATATGTTGTGGTCCACATTTCACACCCCTCTCTCTGGGTGTATATGGCTTTCTTCACTGAACAATTGGAACTGGTTTAAAACATTTCATTGTTGCAGAGAGCCATGTCCATCAGAATTGATCATCATGTAGACTTATTGCTGTGTATAATGATTTCCTGGTTCTGCTGATTTCACTCAGCATCAGTTCATGCAAGTCTCTCCAGGCTTCTCTGAAATCATCCTGCTGGTCGTTTCTTACAGAGCAATAATATTCCATAACATTCATATACCATAATTTATTCAGCCACTCTCCAATTGATGGGCATCCACTCAGTTTCCAGTTTCTAGCCACTAAAAAAAGGGCTGCCACAAACATTCTTGCACACGTGGAAGCCAACACTTTTTGATATTGCTATGATACTTTTTTCCTTTATTAACAATATAAGTCTTCCATTAATTGCAGAAATAGACCAACTAGATGTGAAATCTGCATGATCTTCATTTTATTATGTTATAAAGTATGATTTTTTTCAGATCCCGTGTGACTTTGAGATTTGGGGATTCTGTCTCTTCCAAATCAGAGATGATATGATCTCTGTGAAATGAAAATTTTCCAGCCTAGGCCTATTAAAGGGTTTAAGGCTTGACCTTTTATAAATATTAAGGGATAATGTTTTTTAAGAACCATTAACAGAAAAAAAAAATGGTTCTTTATTCTTCCTTTCAAAAGGATTCCAGTGTTTCACTAGCCACACAGTGGCTTATAGTTTTTCTCCTCCCCAAATCTTGCTGTCATACTAAGGGACTTCATATATATTGATAACTGATAGAAAGACAGACATACATTATATTGTTAGTGATTCTGTGAAGTAGTACAACCATTTTGGAAAGTAATTTGGATTTTTGCAAATAAAGTGAACCAGAGATTCCATGACTTAATGCCAAGAAAATCATCAGTAAGAACAAAGTTTCCATATATTCCCAGAATATGTATAGCAGCATTTTTTGTGATATCTAAGAACTGGAAATAAAGTCGATACCCATCACTTGGAGAAAGGGTAAACAAACTGTAGAGCATGAATGTAATGGAATATTACTGTGCTATAAGAAATACTGTTATGTAATGAAAATAGCGAAGCATGAAATAGCTATATGAACTGATGCAGAGTGAAGTAAACAGTCAGGAAAACAATACTCTTTTTTCTTGGTGAACTCATTAGATCTCATGGATTTAAATACTATCTTTATGCAGATGATTCTTACTTATTTATACATCCCTTACCTCTTTCCTGATCTCCAATCTCACATCTCTCACATCAACTACCTATTAGACATAACCAACTAGATATCATCTAGATATATCAAGAGCTTATTTTCCACCAAACCCTTTCCTCTTGCTAACTTTCCTATTACTGTGAAGGGCATTACTATTTCCAGTCACCCATCGGTATCAAAATCTAGGAGTCATCCTTGACGCCTTATTCTCAATTTCTCCCATATCAATAAGACACCAAGTCTGTTTATTTCACTTTTGTGCCATCCCTTCTATAAATCCAAAGTCTATCCTCTGACACTACTTTGTAGACCCTCATCATCTTACACATATGTAATTGTAATAGCCTGTCAGTTGGTCTTCCTGCCTCTGGTTTCTTCCCACTCTAGTATATCCTTCACTCAAAAGTCAGTTATCTTTCCAAAGTTCAGGTCTGACCATGTCACTGCCCTATCCAATTAATTCCAGTAATTCCTTATTTCCTGAAGAATCAAATATAAAATTCTCTGTTCGGCTCTTAAAACAACTTGATCCCTTCCTCCCTTTCCAGTCTTGTGCCTTACTCTCCTGTATATACTGTGTAATCCAATGATATTGGTCTCTTTGCTGTTACTTGAACAAGATACTTTATCTCTTGACTCTGGCTAAGTTCATTACTAGCCCCCCATGCCTAAAATGCAATACCTATTCATCCCTCCTTCCTTGCTTTCCCGACTTCTTCCAATTCAGTTAAAAAACTACCTTCTGCAAAAAGTCTTTCCCAATTCCCTTAAGGCTAATGACTTCCCCCTGAGCCTATCTACAATTTATCCAGTATATAACTTATTTGTACATAGTTGTTTGTATATTCTCTCCCTTTTTACAGAGTTCCTTTAGAGATAATCCTTTAGGATTATCTTTGTCTTTCTTTGCATCCCCAGTGCTTAACTGTATCTTTGACATAGTAGATACTTAATACTTATTGACTTTACTTGATTTTCATAACCAATCTTCCCTTCAAAAACTTTCAGCATATAAGGGTAAGATTTGAATGTACCAAGCTTGCTCCTTTCTGTCCTAGAGAGGAAAAGAAGAGAAACATTAAGGACTGTCTTGGGAATCTGGAGGAGTAAAGGGTAAGAAGACATATTGAGACAGGGTCAAGTGAGGAATGTTACCCTGGTAGAGACTGTTCCTAGATTTGAAGGGAATGTACCTTTAGTTAAGAGTGGGAGCAAGCTACAATCAGATTGTCAGATTATAGGAGGAATAGCTTGGGCCAGCAGAAAGAAAACTAGCCAAGAACCAGGAGACTTTGCCATCTATTAGCTAAATGATCTTAGCTGTAACTTCTCTGTGTCTGTGTCTTAATTTGTAAAATAAGATGGTTACATTACATAATCTAGAAGATTCTTTTCATTTCTAGCCCTTTATGATCCATGATGCCTAGATAACAAAATAACTTCCATATGTTCACAGTCTTGGACAAAATCTCAGTGCTTTCTGAATACACTGTAATCTTGTTATGCCTTTTATTAAATCCTGTATTTAAGCCCACAGCAAAAAAAAGCTAGAAAATGGGGAATCAGGCTTCATTTTATTCGTTTTTTGAGCTGGCGTTTGGGTACAATTCTGGATTGATATGAAACAATGATTTCACATTGTATATCTATCTACATTAGAAACAGATTTGGGATGAGAGCTTTGGAGAGGAGAGGTATTCTTCATTTTATCAAGAGAAAAACAGGTGGTACCAGGAAGACACACAGAGAAAGAAAGAAGAAGCTCTAGGAAGTCACTTATATGGAGTCAGCTTCCCAACAATTTCCTGATATCCAAATTGCCTCCTTAGAGATGATGAGGTATTTTCCCTTGGGTGGGATTGGGACCTCTCTTTGGTGGTGGTGGTTGTTAGGAAAAGTCTCTTTCAGAAAGTAATACTTACCCAATTTTTTGATCTGCAAAGAGAAAAATAATAATGGCACCCACCTCCCAGGACTATTGTAAGATCAAAATAATATAATGATTATAGAGTGCTTAATACAGTGATTGGCATATGCCAAGCACTAATTATCTCTTTAATTGAATGTAATAGTTTCATGCCTGATAACTTCAAAATGGGTTTAAAATGCCAAAGATATAAGTTCATTCATTTTTATATGGGATAGTTTGGAAATTCAATTGATGATATCAGAAGTTTTGTTTCATGCTTTAAATATATGATATTGTTTATATTATTACATTTATTGTACCAGAAATGCTGTTAGACAAAACAGCTTTTTAATCTGGAGGCTGTTACACATGAATTAGGCTTTCAAAGGAATGTGATAAAAATAAATATTTGAAAATTTAAAAAAAAGAAAGTAATGTTTAACAAGTAGAACCAGGAAAACATTGTATACAGCAACAGCAAGATTATATGTTGATTATGATAGACTTAGTTCTTCTGGGCAATTCCAATAAACTTTGGATGAAAGATGCCATCCACATCTAGAGAGAGAATTATGGAGACTAATTGCAAATGAAGCATATTATTCTCACTTTTTTCTTTCTTTTTTTCTTTCTCAAACTAATTCCCTTCTCCCCAGAGCCCATGGTGGTTGAGGATAGAGGATTGTCCCCATATTTTGTAGAGAAGTAAATATTTCTGTGTATAAGATAATACAACTATTAGCAGTTAAAAGGAACTGAAACAGTCCCTGCAGTCAAAGAGATTAGACTAATGGTAAGTCTTTCCTTGTCTGTAAAATAAGGTTGGACTTGTCTTTTTAAATTTTTTTCCAGATCTATAATATAAACTGAGACATGCAGCTGAGTTTTACGTAATTATAATGACATTCTTGGTCCCAGAGAAGAAGCAAATAAAAAATACCTTTTTCCTTTCTTTGGAGAAATGAGGAATTCTGGGTATGTGGAAGTTACTTATGCTGATAAACCCAGTTGCTATGCACTCTGATTTTAATTGTTTATTTTTGTCACAGGGAGACTCAGTACAGAAGTTAGGGATAAGGGATAGGGCTCAATGAGAAATTACTGTGATGTAAAATCAAATGCATCAATAAAACTTGTTAAAAATTGACATTAATTTAAAAAGTTTTTGTACAAACAAAATCAATGCAGACAAGATTAGGAGGGAAGTAATAAATTGGGAAATCATCTTTACATTCAAGGGTTCTGATAAAGGTCTCATCTCTAAAATATATAGAGAATTGTCTCATATTTATAAAAATTCAAGCCATTCTCCAATCAATAAATGGTCAAAGGATATGAACAGACAATTTTCAGAGGATGAAATTAAAACTATTTATAGTCATATGAAAAGGTGCTCCAAATCACTGTTGATCAGAGAAATGCAAATCAAGACAACCCTGAGGTACCACTTCACACCTGTCAGATTGGCTAAAATGACAGGAAAAGTTAATGATGAATGTTGGAGGGGATGTGGGAGGGCTGGGACACTGATGCATTGTTGGTGGAGCTGTGAACGGATACAGCCATTCTGGAGAACAATTTGGAGCTATGCTCAAAAAGTTATCAAACTGTGCATACCCTTTGACCCAGCAGCATTTCTATTGGGCTTATATCCCAAAGAAATCATAAAGGAAGGAAAAGGCCCCACATGTGCAAGAATGTTTGTGGCAGCCCTTTTTGTAGTGGCTAGAAACTGGAAATTGAATAGATGCCCTTCAATTGGAGAATGGCTGAATAAATTATGGTATATGAATGTTATGGAATATTATTGTTCTGTAAGAAATGACCAGCAAGATGATTTCAGAGAGGCCTGGAGAGACTTACATGAACTGATGCTGAGTGAAATGAGCAGAACCAGGAGATCATTATACACGGCAACAACAGTACCATATGACGATTAATTCTGATGGACATGGCTCTCTTCAACAATGAAATGTTTCAAACCACCTCCAATTGTTCACTGAAGAAAGCCATATACACCCAGAGAGAGGGATGCGAAATGTGGACCACAACATAACATTCTCATACTCCTTGATTGATATTTGCTTACATTGTGTTTCCTTTATCTGATATATCGTTTGTGTAGATAAGATTTTTCTTGCACAACAATGATAAGTTTGGAAATATGTATACATATATTCGATTTGCCAATATTTTAACATAATTAACATGTAGTGGATATCCTGCCATCTAGGGGAGGGGTGGGGAGTTGGGGGGAAAAATTTGTAACGGAAAGCTATGTAAGGGTTATTGTTGAAGAATTACCCACACATATGTTATGCAAATAAAATAAAATTTAAAAAAAATTCAAAAAAAATTGACATTAATTCAAACATTCAGAAAGATCTGAGATCTCATTGATTTAGTTTTCTCTAAGCCATCCACTCTATACTGTTCTTGTCCACATCCTTCCACAGGGGTCCAATGAGCAAGCTGGAGGACTTCCTCAATTTTTCCTGAGGTCATGAAGATAGGAGTGGAATATTCAAGCTGTTTACCACTCATCTCTCTCTCACCACATGATCAAAAAAAAAAAAAAAAACCCAAAACCAATTTCTTTTTTTATTTTATGGAACAAGGTTGCTCTGGCTTCACTCTTGGAGGACCAGGTCTATTACATTTTACTCCACTCAGAACTTTCAGAAGTTGGGAATTGTTTCTTTTCCCTGCCATTGATTTGAGCCCTCACCAATTGTGTTTCCCCTATTTTTTGCTAGCACTTCAGCTTAATCTATTTAATATAGGATTAGCTTTTACAAAGGGATACTTTAAAGATATAGCACAAATAAACTGTACATTTTCTTCACTATTTCAAGGGGCAAAATCCCCTTTATATTACCTCAGTCACAGATTAGGGGACAGAGTAATTAGGCTCACACATTTTAGCTCAGTTTTTACATAGAATTAGTCCCATAAAACTTCATGGTCAAAGTTAGTATTAGTGACAGCTTTTGTTGGTCTGGAGTTCTAGGACCCTTGTTCTTAAGTATTTAATGCTGGGCTATCCTGGATTCCTAGATTTCTGTCTTTGAGAAAAGACTAGAGTACTTAAAGAAATGCAAAAAAAAAAAAAGTAAGAAATGAACATTAATGAAACTTTTTTTCCCCCTAAAGAGATATAGACAAGAAGGGCAAGTATTGGTATTATGATTTAAAATTCAAAATTTACTTAAAGCATTAACAGATTCATAGTTTGACACAGTCACATTCCTTTCTACAAGGAAATGTTCATGCTTCTTGATGCTTGTCAAGTTCATAATAAAAAAGGGAAATTTGTTTTTAAGTATAAAGAGTTAAAAAAAAAAACCCATCCCCAGATCAGTAAAATTATATTTTAAGGACATGGGCCTTTGCTTCTGAGAGAAGTTTGGGGTTATTAAGGGAATTTTGTAATTGCTTGAAAACAATTTCTTCTCCAGTTTAGTTCTGGGATAAAGCCATTGTCCCATATGAACTGTTTGGAAGGTCAATCCAAACTCTTAATGTGCCCAGAATGATATCATCTGCAAATAGAACCAGCTGGAGAAAATCAACATTCACAGAAAATGACTCTTCAACTTGGACTCTCCTGTGAATCTCCTTCATCACAGGGGCAAAACACCATACCTGTTCTGATGTTTAGGATCAGAGGGTCATTTATGAAGTTATTTCTATTATATACTTCAAAGAATCTTGTATAATTTTGATGTGTTGATGAGAATCACCTTTTTGAGGAAAAGCCTAGAAGATACTCTATTCAATCATTTTTCATAATTAACACACAAGCATAGTGAAATTTTGTATTCTCTGTATCTTTTTTTTTTTTCCTTTTTGCTGAGGCAATTGAGGTTAAGTGACTTGCCCAGGGTCACACAGCTAGGGAATGTTAAGTGTCTGAGATCAAATTTGAACTCAGGTCTTCTTGACTTCAGGGCTGATGCTCTATCCACTTCGCCACCTAGCTGTCCCTATTCTCTGTATCTTTGAGTCAATTACATGATGGCAAAACTGTGGTCCACTGCTGGAATCTCTTACTATTTCTTTTTTTTCCCTCTTACTATTTCTTAATCAAATTGTCTTTGCTTTTATACTAAATGTGTATATAGATGATTCTCATAATAATTAAAATCAAGAAAATAGGGGCAGCTAGATGGCGCAGTGGATAGAGCACCAGCCCTGAAGTCAGGAAGACCTGAGTTCAAATCTGATCTCAGACACTTAACATTTCCTAGCTGTGTGACCTTGGGCAAGTGACTTAACCCCAATTGCCTCAGCAAAAAAAAAAAAAAAAAAAAAAAAAATCAAGAAAATAAGAATAGGTGTAAAGGAGTCTGGGGTAAAAATCTTCTTCTGAAGGGGAAACACCTCTCCCCTCCCCAAATACTTTCTGAATTAAGTTTGCTGTGACAATTCATTAATTTGGAATATAGGTGTGCTCACGGTCCCAAGAGGGATCATTTATTAAAATTAAGTCTGATGCAGAATTCTGAGACAGAAGTTACTTTTTTTTTTTTTTTGGGCTGGGGCAATTGGAGTTAAGTGACTTGCCCAGGGTCACACAGCTAAGAAGGGTTAAGTGTCTGAGAACAAATTTGAACTCAGGTCCTCCTGACTTTAGGACTGGTGCTCTATCTACTTTGCCACCTAGCTGCCCCTGTTACTAATTTTTTAATGTAATGAGCTGTAGGATATTGGAGTAAAAAGGGAACATAATATGCTTCAGTGATTTGCATATGAATTGGAGCATTGGAGAATTTTTAGGTTAATAATTGGGGAAATATGGATATCAAAACTTTTCTAAAATATGGGATAAATGTAATTTATCTGATTATAAAAGATGATAATTTGATTACTAGAAATAAGCTAAGGTAGGGTTGTTCACAAAAAGGACCAGAGCCTGAACCCAGAAAGTTCAAATACAAGATCAGTGAAGGCAGATTTTAGAACATCTAATCTGGAAGCTGAAAATGATAGATATTATAATTGTTGAGGAATCAGTCCAGTTAAACAGTATGTCTGTTTAGACTAATACCTTGGAAGCAAAGAATCAGAAATCACTTAATGGATCTATTAGCCTGCCAAGACCTCATTGCCTAATGAGGTGTTATTTAAGTACATTAAGTACAATTCAATTTAGCAGGAGAAGCATCTATCCATCACAGAAGCTACATTTATCAAGGAACTTTTATGGATTGTTACTGAGATAGAAAGAATACATCAGACTTTACAATTCCAGAATTGTGAGTTATCCTGTCCGTAGGATGTTCTTCACTTGTACTCTCCTTGATAGTTTTTTTTGTTTTGTTTTGTTTTTTTTTAGTGTGTATCTACCCTTTCATACACATAGTGAATACTGTTTGGAAAGTATGCCCCAGATTGCCATGTATTTATTATTTCAGCATTAGTTATATAAATACAAAAGTTGCTGTGACAGTGTTTATTATATCTTTTACCTTATTGCCGTTTTGTTTAAGATCTAAATCATCATCATTGTGAAGGAAAAGTTTTGTGTAAATGGAAGCATATTGGTGGGGGTCAAGAGGCAAAATGTTTCCCTCTAGCACCTGGAGAGAGTTCTTTCTCTTAGAACCTAAACGGTGTTGGAAAGACTATGTTAGAGAAAATGAACCAATTCCCATGTAAAAGGTATAAGACATCATAATATGAATGACCATGTAAATCACATAATACATAAATAAATTCTATCTGTGGCATTCTTCTGAGTTATCAGTTTAGTAACACAATCCAAAAAAAAAAAAAAAAAGGAAAAAATTCAGTGTGTTATGAGTTGCTCCTGATAAAGAGGGTCTTCATCTTGATAAGGATGGTTCTTGCAATCACTGAAGCCTTCTCCAGGCATTTATTATCTACCTCTTTTATAGTATGTTCTATGTTTATAGAATTTTTTTAAGGAAAAGAAGTCGAAATCACTGGTCTATAATCCACAAGTTCTAGTCTCTTCCCTATCATATTATATTATATCCTCTATTAGTATATTTGTCTTTCTCCAGTCCTGTAGTACCACTCCTGTTCAGGATCTTTCAAGAATTAGTAATAGTGATTCTCTAATCATTTCTAAAAGGTCTTGCACTATTTGAGGATATCTTTCATATGGGCTGGATGCTCTCTTACCAAATTCACTCTTTATTTTGTATTTTACCTCCCTAGGATCCATTATTATTCTGTCATTTTCAGTTAAAAAGTAATTTCCTTATGAAAAAAAGCCCCAAACCCAGAAGCCAAACTCTTCCTTCTCTACATTGAATAGGGAGTAGTAACTCTATTGCTTCACTGACTCTCCTTCTCTTCCCCACCCTCACATGTTAAAATAAACCCAAACCAACCCAGTTCTTTATGTTGTCCTAACCAATTTTTTTTCCCTTTAAACCAGACTCTGTTCACTTCAAATTGGATGTTCCACAGACATCTTAGATTCAAAGCATGCTACAGAGAAAGCATTATCCTTCCCCCTAGACTTGTTCTTCTTCAAATTTTTCTTTTCCCACCCAGATGTAGCTAAGGGAGATTAGTTTAAAGTTCTGAATTTAGAATTAGGAATCCTGAGTTCAAAACCATCTGCAAATACTAACTGTGTGACTCTAGGTATGTCACTTAATCTCTGCCTTAATTATAAAATGGATATGATATTAGCACCTACTTCCCAGGATTGTTGTGAGAATCAAATGAGATCACATTTGTAAAAGACTTAACAAAGCATCAGACAAACAGGGACTTAAATGCTTGTTTCCTTTATGTTAGCTGAGAGCATCACCTTCCTTTGCACATCCAATCAGTTACCAAATATTGCTTTTTCTATCTCTGCAGTGTCTTTCCCATTCACCACCTTAATTTAGGTGCTCACCTGGACAATGGCCTCCTAATTGGCTTCTGTTATAGTCCAGGACTGAATCCCATCAATTCTGTGACTCAAACTCAGAAATGAAATGATACAGTTATAAACTATCCAGCACTTAAGAAAATAGAACTTAGTAAGAGATGGAAAGAATATTCCCCAGATAGATGAAAAGGCTTCTTGACTCTACACTGAAATGAATCTAGTCAGCAGATTATGTTGGGTTACATGGATAGAGTAACAACCATAGCATGAGAAGAGACTTGATACCTCACGGACTGACCTTTTTATGGCAGAAGCCTAGAGCTGGAGTCCTTGTTCTGTGGGCCAATTAAATATCAGAAAGTGTCTTTTTTCAAGGAGGAACTACAATACTCTACCTAGAAGATATTGCTTCTACCACACCTTCCTATCTCTTCCACAGTCCAATGTAGCTTTCACAAAGAAGTAAAAGTAGTTTTTCTTTAGTGCAAATCTGATTATATCATTCCCCTATACTCAACAAACTTTAATGGCTTCATGTGGTTTCTAGAATAAAATATAAAATTCTCTGACTCTTAAATCCCTTCATTATTTGATTCCAATTCATCTTTCCAAACTTCTTATAAATTACTCCTCTTTACATACTCCATGATTCAACCAAACCAGCATTCTGGTTTTTGCTTAACCACAGTTCTCCATTGGTCATTGTCTCCATGTCTTGCCACTGGCTATTGTCCTTGTGTGATACTCCTCCCCTTCCCCTCAAAAAACTCTTTACTCTCTTCAAGACTCACCTTAAACACTTTCTTCTTCACAAAGCCTTTGTTGATCCCCCAGCTGCTAGGGCCCGATCTCCTTAAATTACTTCATGTTAATATTGTATTCATTCTTTCCATCTTTTACTAATTCAGGGACACCTAAGTTCTTTGGGAGCACAGATTGCTTCAGTTTAACTTGTATTCTCAGATCCCAGCACAGTGTCAAGCATGTAGTAAGTGCTTAATAAATGTTTATTGATTGTTCAATCAATTCTGAGCTTTAGCACTCGACACTATTCTTACAGCATGTGAGAATATCATCTTGTTATACTTTATTCTATCTTCTACATGTAATTTAAAAAAAAATCTTAGTGAGTTCTGGGTAAAGGCCCACCTAACACTGGGAAGAGTTGCTCCCTACTAGTTTAAAAACAGAAACAAGTAGGTTTTCTTCCTAAATCCTTGAAAGAAGTGTTTGACTTGGAATAATATTAGCTAGGATTTGTATATTGCTTTAAAGCTTGAGAATATGAATATTATCTCATTTGATCCTTCCATCAACCTTGGAAGGGTTATTCAGATATACTTGTAATCTGATTTTTTTTAAACACGTGAAATCTTTTTAAACATATTTCCATATTTCTCATGTTGTGCAAGAAAAATTGGATCAAAAGGGAAAAATATGAGAAAGACAAAGCAAATAACCAAAAAGTGAAAATACTATGCTTCGATCCCACATTCGATCTCCAAAGTTCTCTCTCTGGATGTGGATGGCATTTTCTATCCCAAGTCTGTTGAAATTGTTTTGGATCACCTCATTGCCGAGAAGAGCCAAGCCCATCACAGTTTAATAATTTTTGAGAAGTCAATTTCTATGACTGAATTGGAAGCCATTGATCTCTTAACTGCTATATCTATACTCTTCTCAGATGTCATCCTCCATGATTTCTTTTTAGTTGTTAATATTTGATTCCAGTAAAACACAAACTCCTTTCTCATATTTTGTCTTTATCCCCAATAACAAAGTGCTATTTTCTATGACCTGCATTCAAGACTCTGGCATCATCTCAATCCCTTTTTCCTTATTGAATTTCACCTCTGCCCCCAACCCATTGAGATGTCAAGTCCTGTTATTTCTATTTTTACTGCCTCCACATCTTTTATTAACACAGTACCCTAGTACAGGCCATGACCACATGCTGGACTTTTGTAGCAGTGTCTGAACTGGTCTCCTTGGCTTGAGTTTTTCTCCTCTCCATGATTCACCCTGTTGAGTCTTCTGCTCTTGACCCATCATCTTCATGTCTCTCCCACTGGAACTCACTGAATCTATGTATTCATCCTTACCTCCTACCTCAAAAAACTCTCCCAATTGCTTCTTGGATAAAATATGAAATCTTAACTTAAATTGTAAGGCTTTCTACACTCTGACCCCAACCTCTCTTTCCCACCACAATTCACCTGCTCTTGTCTCCCATTTCTTATCTACACCTTTTGTTATATATATATATATTTTTTTTTTCTTCAGGGCTCAATTTATATGACACCTCTTCCACATATTATGCTCTTCCCCTACATCCCAAGTAAGAGTTTTCATTCCTTAAATTTGCTTGAATCTCAAGGAAATTCCAATAGAATTGCGATGGAAAGTGTCATTACATCCAGAAAGAGAATTATGTAGACTGAATGTGGATCAAAGAATTGTATTTTCACCTTTTTTGTTGTTTATTTGCTTTTTTTTTCTTTCTTGTGGTTTTTCCCTTTTGATCTCATTTTTCTTGTGTAACATGACGAATATGGAAATGTTTAATATAACTGTACATGCTAAATCTATATCAGATTGCTTGCTATCTTGGGGAAGAGGGAAGGAGAGTCAAAAATCTGAAACGCAAGATTTTTTTAAAAGGTGAATGTTGAAAACTACCTTTGTATATATATTTGGAAAAATAAAATGCGATTAAAAATTTGCTTGAATCTGTAGCTCTCATACTTCCTATCTAATATGATGCTTCTCTGTGTGCATGTTATATTATTGTTTCTCTCCCAACTCCCCAGCTGAATTTAAGCTTTTTGAGGAACTTTTAGATTGTTGTCTTTGTACCCCCAGCACCTGTCATAGAACATAGCACCTCCCTTGCACATTTGTTGTTGTTTTTCAGTCATTTCAGGTATGACACTGTTCTAAGCACTAGGGGAAGAAATAAGGATGGAAAAAAGTAGTCCTTGCCCTTAGAGCTTACAGTTTAATTTGTTGAGTGTTTTTCAGCTATGTCCAACTCTATTTGAGTTTTTTTCCCAGCAAACTCACTGGAGTGGCTTGCCATTTCCTTCTTATTTTATAGATGAATAAACTGAGGCAAATGGAAGTGGTGAGTCACCCAGCATGTGTCAGAGACCAGATTTGAACTCCATTAAGATGAGTCTTCCTAGGGACCCACATGTGCAGTAATGTTTGTGGCAGCCCTTTTTGTAGTGGCTAGAAACTGGAAACTGAATGGATGCCCATGAATTGGAGAATGGCTGAATAAACTATGGCATATGAATGTTATGGGATATTACTGATCTGTAAGAAACGACCAACAAGATGATTTCAGAAAGGCCTGGAGAGACTTATATGAACTGATGCTAAGTGAAATGAGCAGAACCAGGAGATCATTATACAGGGCAACAAAAAGACTATATGATGATCAATTCTGATGGACATGGCTTCCTTCAACAATGAGATAATTCAAACCAGTTCCAATTGTTCAGTGATGAAGAGAGCCATCTATACCTAAAGAGAGGCCTGTGGGAATTGAAGGTGGTTCACAACATAACATTTTTACTCTTTTTGTTGCTGTTTGCTTGCATTTTATTTTGCTTCTCTGGTTTGATTTGATTTTTTCTTGTGCAGCATGATAATTGTATAAATATGTATGCATATATTGGATTTAACATATGTTTCTACCATGTTTAAAAAAATAAAAATTTCAAACCAAGTTTCTTTGATGGAATATTATTGTTCTCTGGAAAATGATGACCAGAATGCTCTCAGGAAACAAACAAACAAACAAACAAAAAACCCTAGAAAGTCTTCCATATACAAAGTAAAATATACTATACACAAAGTAATAGTAATGTTCTGTAATGACCAGCTAGCTATACATGACTTAGTTATTTTCAATAGTACAATTATCCACAAATACTCTGAAGGATTTATGATGAAAAATCCTATCAATATCCAGAGAAAAAACTGATCAAGCCTGAATATAGATCCAAGCTTTCTATAACTATCTCTATTTCTCTATTTTTAGCTTAATTCTTGAGAGCTTTTATTGTCATTAAGGTGAGAAATCTATGTTTTCTTTCACAACTTAACTTTTATGGAAATAGGGGGCAGCTAGATGGTGCAGTGGATTAGAGCACCAGCCCTGACGGCAGGAGGACTTTTGTTCAAATTTGGCCTCAGACACTTAACACTTCCTAGCTGTGTGACTCTAGGCAAGTCACAACCCCAATTGCCTCAGCAAAAAACAAACAAATAAAAAAAAACTTTTATGGAAACGCTTTGCATAACTTCCCATGTGCTTTCTTAATTGTGAGTGGAGGAAAGGAGAAAACCTAGAACTCAAAAAATTTAAAAACAAATGTAAAAAAAAATTTGGAATGTAAATGGGAAAAATATTAAATAAACAAATAAATAAATGCTCAAAAAAAAAAAAAAAAAGAGTACTCCTGACCCTAGGCCTGGTATTCTATCCATTGCTCCACCTAGCTGTCCTCCCTACACCTAGAATGATTAAACCTTTGTTGAATTGAAAGCAAGGATTTTCTTATTTTGGTATCTTTCCCAGTGTCTCCTACCTAGCAGGTGGCTGATGTTTGTATTTATTCAACACCTTTCCCCAGACTCTAACCATTAGGCAAAAGTCAGTAAAAATAAGGCACTTCTCAGGAACAGAATCGTCTCCCCCAGTCCTCAGCCTTCACCCCCTAATGAAGAAATTCTTCATAGAGAAGTTAATGAAGGAGACCCAATGGCAACTGGGAAATTGGGCAAAAAATACCCAGCCCCTTCCTCCAGAACACCTCCTCCTCTCCAAGGAGACATTATACAGAGTACCACTTCTGAGTTTGATGGAGAATAAGAGGCAGTGAGGACTTTGAGCACGGATTTTCCTTGATGGGCCACTTGCCTTGGCAGTCAGAGGTCAAAGAGAACAGACATCATTTCTGTAAGGGAGAAAAAATAACAGAGTTGACCAGAAGGCTAGATAGCCCCATGGGAGTGGACTTTCCAGAGGCTTGGATCTGTCAGAGCTGGGAGAGACCCAAGGGTGCTCCTTTTTATGGGCAAGGCAACTTAGGCCCCAAATGGTAAAATGGCTTATCTGCTGGACGGAGTCAAGTCTCAGGGCTTCCTGGCCAATACTCTGCATTCTACCAGAAGCTCAGGGCAAAGCTGGTCCCCTGTGGGCTCTTCATGTTCCCTGCCCCTCTTGAGGAGCCTAGTCAGATGGCTGATCACCTCTCCGTGGTCCTGGCTCAGGCCTTGTCCAGAGGAATCTCCCTCCTTAATCACCTGTCTTACCTGGCTGACTCATGGACTTTTGGATATTGTGGAACCGGGCAGACGCCAAAGCCCTGGCCTCCTCAGCAAAGCGCCGGTAGCCTTCCTCCGTGAGCCGCCACCGGCAGGAGCGAGGGCGGCTCATGGTGGTTTCCCTCTCTGGGCTTAGTGGAGCCTTCTCAAAACTGCCCCGAAAGCAGAGGTTGTGTCGAACAGTGTTTTTCCAGCCCTCTGGAGCTGTCTGGAAAAAGGGGAAGTGCTGTCTGTGGGAGGATAAAAGAGAGTTAGCAGAACCGTGCTCCAATCTCTCTGACTCCCTAAGGAGCTCAGAACTCCTTTAGCTGTCATGATGTAAAGACCATGGCCTGGAGAGCCGGATTTGAAACCTATCAAGATCTCCTTTTTATGGGCAGCTAGGTGGTACAGTGGATAGCATGCTGACCCTGGAGTCATGTGGACTTTAATTCAGGTCTCAGACACTTGGGGAAGTCCCTTAAATCTGATTGCTTCCAGGAAAACAAAAACAAAAAACACCCCCTTCCTTTTGTTGGGGGAAGCAGAAATGAGTGTGGAATGTTGCATATGCACATAAGTTGAATGTTGATTTTTGAATATTTTTTAGTAATGTCTAATCCAAAACAAAAAGCATTCATAAAAGTTAAAAAACAAACATTTTTTATTTTTACTTTTTAAAAAACAAGTGGGTTTTTTTTTTTAAAGAAATCTAAGACTCACTTATTATATGACCATAAATGGCCTTCAGTTTATTCATATGTAAAATTGGAGTTATATCCCTGGTACTACTCACCTTTCCAGGATGTTGTGAGGAAAGTGCTTTTCAAACAAACAGTTCTGGGAGAAGCTGCTATTCCATTAATGTTCTTTTGTATTTAATGTTCAGCAGACTATTACACGGAAGAACAAAATGATTCCTTTTTGTAATTGAATAAGAAAGTTGGAAATGGAAGCCCTTACCATGTACTAAGTGTTGGGGATATAAATAAAAGTGGAAAGATATTTCCTGCTCTTAAGGAGGTTACATTCTCATGTAATTCTTATATTCTACATGCAAAAGGGAGATAAAAAGTATGGTGGGGGTAAGGAATGAAGGCTCCACAGGACAGGAAGCTTCTTTTTGAAGTCTGGAAGCCAAGAACAGGACTGGGAGGGAAAGGATGACTAGTTTGGGATCTGGCCACTGGCCCCAAATGCCTCTGAAGGGGAAAGTGAGGTAGGTGACTTTGCACCACTTCCCTCACTTGAATCCAATTCATTTTCAAGTCATGGCAACCCCTCCCAGAAATCATGGTCTTCTTTGAGAATGAAGGACAAACAACAACAACCTCTACAATATAAAGGCCCCAGAATAACTCTCCAGTGAGAGAAGGCCTACAAAGGAATATTTAAGGTTGAGAAGATCACAAAGTGATGGATGTTTAGGATGAGGAAGTCTCAGGCACTGAGGGAAAATCTGGGATGAATCAGTGGGAGAGGTATGATTTTAAAGTCTGGAAGCAAGAAATAAGGTACATTGTAAAGAAAAAAACAACTTTCAAAGATTTAAGAACTCTAATCAATGCAATGATCGATCACAATTCCAGAATATTAACGATGTACCAAGTTAACTATTTCCTGACAGAGAAGTGATGGACTCAAAGTATAACCTGAGACATAATTTTTTTTGGACATGGCCAATGAAGAAATTTGTTTTACTTGATGATACATACTTGTTTCAAGGATTTGAGTTTTTCTTTCTTTTTCTATGGGAGGTTGGAGGGAGGATGAGAAAGAAGGTAGATTTTAAAAATCTTTTAAATGGAAAGAAAATTCAATAAAAATTTTTAAAAAGTTTTTCCTTCAATTGGGGGGGCGGAGCCAAGATGGCGGAGTGAAAAGGTGACTTTCTGCCTCTCCTCCGATCTTCTCTCAAATCAACAATAAAATAAGCCTCCGAACTGATCTTCAAGTCAAC
>JAJPUD010006605.1:20552-39933 GCA_023553655.1 Myrmecobius fasciatus | reverse complement strand
TTCCTGTTAGATCTGTGTCTTCTTTTACAATATAGCTAATATGGTAAAAAAAAAAAAAATGTTTGTTATAAAGGGTGGCTCTCTGGGAGAAAATAGGATAGAGAAATTAGGAAAAATTCAGGTGATTAAAAAACAATGGGAGAATGGATTGGGAGAAACTTGAGTGAGGCAGACCCCCAGCAGGCTACAGCACTAATCCAGGCATGAGGGGATGAGACTCTGTAGCAGAGTGGTGGCAATGTCAGGAGAGAAGGGAGCGTGTCCTAGATATGTTGCAAAGGTGAAATCGACAGGCTTTGGCAATAGCTTGGATATGGATGATGAGAGAAGCTAGGATTCTTCCTGGTTTGAGGGACTGGAGGGACAAGAAGGATAATGTTACCTTCCACAGTAATAAACAAGATAGGAGGCGGGGAGGGACTAGGGAGAAGGATAATATGTTAAAAGTTTTAGACATCTTGAGTTCAGAATATCTACTGGACTTCCAGCTCAAGATGTCTAAAAAGCAGTTGGAAATGTAAGACTGGATAAAGGTCAGGAGAGAAACTGGGGCAAGAAAGGCAGATTTGAGAATGATTGGAATAGAGATGGTAATTAAGTCCATAGGAGCTGGTGTGATCCCCATGTGAAATAATATAGAGGGAAAAGAGAAGACGACCCAGGACAGAGCCTTGAGGGATCCCTTATGGTAGGAAGGTTTGATCTGGAGGAGGATCCATCAAAGAAAACTGGGTAGGAAGGACCAGACACTTAGGAGGAGAACCAAGAGGATAGTGCAGACCTGGAAAATATCAAAGAGGAGAAAGTGATTAACGGGGTCACCGGCTATTGTTAAGAATGGGTTTGGCAATTAAGAGATCACTGGTAATTTTAGAGAAGGCAGTTTTGGTGAGATGATAAGAATCACACCTTGCCTCTCCTCAATCTTTAACTACTCTCTACTCATATGCTATGAATAGCCCTAGAGGAAAAGAGAAATCACAGAACTGAAGGAGCTGACTGGGTTCACAGCAACAAGGCAAAAATTCTATTCCTCCCTAAGTTACTCACCATAATGGCTGTTCCAAACCTTTTCATCTCTTCTCCAGCTTCTCATGGTACCCTATTCCCTCTACCCTCTTAACTGAGAACCTTGATTCATATTTTAAAATAAAAAAATAACAAATTGAAGTCATTTAAGGAAAGTTCTCTCCTGCCTTCTCACTCTAACTTCACTCAGTCTCACAGAGAAGTAAATTGATATTATGCCTTTCCAAGGCAAACCCCTCTTTGTCCCTTGGATCCCATTCCAAACTGTCTTCTCTATCATCTTCATTCTCACATATTTTCACTTTTTTTTTTTTTTTGGCTGAGGCAATTGAGATTAAGTGACTTGCTCAGGGTCACACAACTAGAGAATGTTAAACATCAGATCTGACTTCAGGGCTGGTGCCACCTAGCTGCCCCATATTTTCACTCTTTATCAGGCTGTGTTCCCGATGCCTACAAAAATGTCAATGTTTCCTTTATCATTAAATAATCCTAAGTTATATTGATAAAAGGAAAGTCTTCATATATATCAAAATATTTATAGTAGCACTTTTTGTGGTACTAAACTACTGGAAACAAAGTAGATATCCATCCATTGGGGAATGACTAAGCAAACTGTGGTACATGAATGAAATATTACTAAGCTATAAACAATGACAAATATGATTAATACGGAGAAAGACTGGCATGAACTGATGAAGGATGAAGTAAACAGAGATGAGAAAACAATATACAAACTGACTTCTACAATGTAATTGGAAAGAACAACCACCACAAAATAATCAACAGTGAATGTTGCTAAATTATAAAGGACAAATATGCCTGCAAAGAAGAGATTTGAAGACACTCCTGCTCTACTCATTAGAAGATATGGAAGGAACATTGCTTATATTATATTTTCATATTTTAAAAAAATGCATTAATAAATTTTGCTGTTTTTTTTCTTCCTCCTTTTCTTTAAAAATATTTGATATAAAGGATAGCTCTCTAGGAGAAGGCAGGAAGATAGAGAAATTAGGAAAAATTCAGGTGATTAAAAACCAAATTTTATCACTAAGTGTTTATTTTTTTAAAAACACTCAGTTGATCCAACTAGCCCTACTATCTGATATTGTTTTTCTTTTTTTTAAATTTTAATTACTAGCTTTTTATTTTCAAAATGCAAGCAAAAATAATTTTCAACATTCACTCTTGCAAAACCTTGTGTTTTAAATTTTTTTCCCTCTCTCCCTCCCACTGCCTTCCCTTATACAAGTTATCCAATATAGGTTAAACATGTGCAATTCTTCTAAACACATTTCTCCATTTAACGTGCTGCACAAGAAAAATCAGATCAAAAGAGGAAAAAAAATTAGAAAGGAAAAAAAGTAAGCAATCTATTTTTCTTTTTAAAAACTAATAAACTCCTTGAGAAAACTTTATACTTGGTACTCTATTTCCTTTTTTCTAACTCTCTTCTAAACTCTTTGTAATCTTGGCTTCTGGATCTCATCATGCAACTGAAATTGCTCTTTCCAAAGTTACCAGTGATCTCTTAATTGACATTAAAAATAATTAATTGCTCTCAATTGGTCATTAGATTATGGCCTTTCTCCAACCAATATACTTCCTGATTTATGCAGTCTTTTGACGCTGTCAATCATACTTTTCTTCTGGACACGCCTCTCTACCTAACCTGGAATACATTCTTAGACCAACTAGTCCCCTAATGTTGCTTGGTCCTGTCTTGCTTTGTACAACAAAAGCCTTTTCCTTGGAAAAACCAGTCCAGTGTCCAGGTAATTATTACCTATAGAATCTGCCCTCCTACCGTATTATTAAATATATTCTAATATATTATTTACTATTACATATTATAGATATTCCATAGAATATATATTAAATATAGAATATATTTAGAATAGTATATATTACTAAAATATATTATTTGATAGATATAGATATTCTGTGGAATATCTATTTCATATATAGAAATATACACATATTTCATCCTATATATCCATATACAGTTATTTGCATTTTGTTTCCCTATAAGAATGTGTGCTCCTTAAGAACAAGGGCCATGTGTTCCCTAGCATTTAACATAATGCCTGTCACCATACTAAGCAGTTTAAAAATGCTTGTTGACTGACCTTCCCCCCAAAAAAGTCTACTCTCAAAAAAAGGAGTTGATGTTCATTCATGGGAAATATAGTCAACTACTAAAGCTTAATGTGTTCCTGACAATTAGTGGTAAATTGTATTTTAACCTGGAACAAATATTCAATCAAAGAAGTAAATCTCTATGGGGAATTTCAATCATCACTGGACCTGATCTCTTTCCAGCAAACTACCTAGAGAGTATATATTTATTACACACACACACACACACACACACTTATTGTGTTTATTTCTAACACCAGAGCAGACCAAGGACAAAAGCTATACATCCTGGACCCCTCTTACATTACCATTCTGCGCTCTCTCTCTCTCTCCCCCCCATCTCCCCTCACCCATTCCCTGGGCACATACCGGGTGAAGTTGTAAATCTCCTGGACATTGAGTCCTCTAGAAGGGCTGTTTTTCAGTGCCAGGGCGATTAGGTGACAGTAATTAAGGGGAGGCCTGGGCCACCGGGCTCCTGTCTGCGTGCCCACCTGTCGTCGACGCTTTCGACGGAGTCCTACTTTGTGGGAAGCTGAGAAGGTTGTGCAAGTGTTCTCTTCTTCCTCCTCTTCTGTGAGCTGGGAAAGTATAGGAAGGAAGGGGGAGGGCTAAACATCTCTCTTAAACTTCAGATAATATTTGTGGACAACTAAGGTTTGAAGGCAAGCAATGATAAAAGATTCCTCCTGGAAAATTGTTTCCTTAGGTTAGGTTGGACAATGTAGAGTGGATATTGTCTAATGAGATGGGGTAGTTGTTAATCATTTCTTATTCCTAATGAGGGCTACTCAGAAATAGGAAACTGAGGACATTTTCTTAATTCTACCCAATCCCTAAAGGGACAAGAATACTTCTTTCTATTCATACCTCTGGTTCACTGGTAGAGTCCTGGAACTGCTGGCTGGTGGAGGTCTGGGGCTCCTGGCTGGGGGAGGTTTGGGACTGCTGTCTGTCCTCTAAAAAACAAGTATTTTCTTCTTCTTTAGAGGATGGAGGGTTATGGACCAAATCCAGCTCCTTTGAAGTCTGCCTTCCAGCTGGAGGACATACTAAATTGAGATTCACCCACATCCATAAATTAGGTTCAAAGGGAGTAGCTGCATAGAAGAGAAAGTAATGGTCTCTGTTAGACCTTACCTTGCCTTGCACTACCCAACAATGCCATCTCTCCAACTTCCCCTCTGACAAGTTTACTATGGTTTCCAAAACCCTGATCCTTCCTGAGGGCATTTGAAAGGTCAGTTCATCTGGGCCCAAAGAGCCATCAAACTGTGCACACCCTTTGACCCAGCAGTGTTTCTCCTGGGTCTTTATCCCAAAGAGATCTTAAAGGAAGGAAAGGGCCCCACATGTGCAAGAATGTTTGTGGCAGCCCTTTGTGTAGTGGCTAGAAACTGGAAACTGAATGGATGCCCATCAATTGGAGAGTGGCTGAACAAATTATGGTATATGAATATCATGGAATATTATTGTTCTGTAAGAAATGACCAGCAGGATGATTTCAGAGAGGCCTGGAGAGACTTGCATGAACTGATGCTAAAGTCAATCAGAGATTGTTGAAAATCTTAGCTTAATGGGACACTGATACATTGTTGGTGGAACTGTGAACAGATCCAGCCATTCTGGAGAGCAATTTGGAACTATGCTCAAAAAGTTATCAAACTGTGCATACCTTTTGACCCAGCAGTGTTTCTATTGGGCTTATATCCCAAAGAAATCATAAAGGAAGGAAAGGGCCCCACAGGTGCAAGAATGTTTGTGGCAGCTCTTTTTGTAGTGGCTAGAAACTGGAAACTGAATGGATGCCCATCAATTGGAGAGTGGCTGAATAAATTATGGTATGTGAATGTTATGGAATATTATTGTTCTGTAAGAAACAACCAACAAGGTGATTTCAGAGAGGCCTGGGGAGACTTGTATGAACTGATGCTGAGTGAAATGAGCAGAACCAGGAGTTCATTATACACGGCAACAACAATACTATATGATAATCAATTCTGATGGACATGACTCTCTTCAACAAGGAAATGTTTCAAACCACTTCCAATTGTTCACTGAAGAAAGCCATATACACCCAGAGAGAGGGATGTGAAATGTGGACCACACCATAACATTTTCATGCTTTCGGTTGATATTTGCTTGCATTGTATTTCCTTTATCTGATTTTTTTCTTGTAGATATGATTTTTCTTGCACAACAATAAGTGTGGAAATATGTATACATATATTCAATTTGTCAAGTATTTTAACATAATTAACATGTAGTGGATATCCTGCCATCTAGGGGAGGGGTGGGGAGTAGGGGGGAAAAATTTGTAACAGAAAGCTTTGTAAGGGTTAATGTTGAAGAATTACCCATACATATGTTTTGCAAATAAAAAGTTTTAATTAAAAAAAAAAAAAGAAAATCTTAGCTTAAAAAGGCCAAAGTTTCTTGTTGCATTCAGGGCCATCTCCAGTTGATCTAATCTATATCTGGCCACTAAACCCAGATGGCTCTGGAGGAGAAAATGAGGCTGGTGATTTTGCCCAGCCCTCCCTCACTTCAGTCCAACTCACTAGCTGGTCGTGGTCCTCAACAAGTGAAGTGAGCAGAACCAGGAGAACATTGTAAACAGCAACAAGATTGTGTGATCAGTTCTGATGTTCTTGGCTCTTTCTACAATGAGGTGATTCAAGGCAATTTCAATGGACTTGTGATGTAAAGAGCCATCCTCATCCAGAGAGAGAACTGTGGGGACTGAATGTGGATCACAATATAGATTTTCATTCTTTTTGTTGTTATTGTTTGGTTGATTGCTTGTTCTTTTTTTTCCCTCATTTTCCCTCTTTCAATCTAATTTTTCTTGTGCAGCATGATAATGGTGGAAATGGTAGAAAAATGTTCAGATAAATTGTACATGTTTAACCTATATTGGATTACTTGCTGTCTAGGGGAAGGGAAAGATGGGGAGGGAGAGGCAAAAATTGGAACACAAGGTTTTGCAAAGGTGATATTGAAAACTATCTTCATGTATTTTGCAAGGCAATTGGGGTTAAGTGATTTGTCTAAAGTCACACAGCTAGTGTTAAGTGTGTGAAGTCAGATTTGAATTCAGGTCCTCCAGACTTCAGTACCATTTAGCTGCCCCCTCTGCATGTGTTTTGAAAAATAAAAAGTTATTATTAAAAAAAAGAAAATACTATGCTTTGATCCATATTCAGTCTCCATAGTTCTCAGTCTGGATGTGGCTAGTATTTTCCATCCCAAGTCTATTGGAATTGCCTTGAATCATACATTGTTGAGAAGAGCCAAGTCCATCACATTTGATTTTCTCATAATCTTGTTGCTGTGTACAACATTCTCTTATTTCTGCTCACTCATTCAGCATCAGTTCATATAGGTCTTTCCAGGCTTTTCTGAAATCAGCCTGCTCATCATTTCTTATAAACCAATTATATTCATTACATGCATATACCATAATTTATTCAGCCACCCACTCAATTTCCAGTTCTTTGCCACTACAAAAAGGGCTTGTTGGATGTTGTTTTTTTGTTTTTGTTTTTATTTTTTCTGATGGGGCAGGAGCTAGAGAGGGAAGTAACTGAAGCCAGGGAAAAGTAGGTAAAACAGCAGGACAAAGGGGCATGTGAGAAAGGGAATATTGGCATAAAGGCCGATGCCTCCCACTTTTTAAATCACAACTCAAATGCTATTTCTTCTATGAAGACTTTTTGGGTCTACTATCTCCTCCTAAATGTCTCTCTCTGTCTGCCTCTCTGTCTCTGTCTGTGTCTGTGTTTCTCTCTCACTCTCTCTCTCTCTCTCACACACACACACACACACACACACACACCACTCTGACTCTTCTTTAATAAACTTAACTTGTAATATTGTGTTATTGAAATTCTGTGTTTGTGTCTTATTGTATCTTCCCCTAACCCCCAGACTATAAATAGGTATGCATTGTATTTTATTTAAATCATGTTTTTATTGCCTTATAGTTATATTTAAATCCCCGCCCCCCCAATGCTAAAAATGATTCTGAGCCTTAGACTGCCTAGGTTGAAGCTCCCTCGCTGGCCACCACTCCCTACTCCCTCATGCTTGCTCACATCTGCTTCATCCCTACTCTATATTTAGCCTCCATTACCCTATCTTTCTATAATGTCCTCTGGAACCCCATCTCTATTATTAATATTATTGCTGTCATTCAGTGTATATGACTCTTTGTGATCCCATAGACCATAGCACATCAATACTGTCTATGGGGTTTTCTTGGCAAGAATACTGAAGTATTTTGCCATTTCTTTCTGCAGTGAAGTAAGGCAAACAGGGAATGTAACTTGCCTGGGTGGGAATCATATAATCAATAAGTGTCTGAAGCTGGATTTGAACTCAACTCTTCTAGATTCTAGACCCAGCATTCTGTCCACTGAACCACATAGTTGCCTCCTTTATTAGTATTAACCATTGTTAATAATTAACTTTCCTTCCAAAGCAATCCTAATAAACTTAAGACTTAAAACTTAATAAACCTAAAAAATGCCATCTGCATCCAGAAAAAAAAACAACTATGAAGACTCAATGTAAATCAACATATGCCATGTTCACTTCTTTTTTTTTATTTCTTTTTTCTTTCCTGTGGTTTTTCCCTTTTATTCTGATTTTTCTTTCCCAATATGGTTCATAAATATGTATCAAATAAATAAATTAAATAGGAAAAACAAATAATTAGCTTTTTCTTCCTATTAGATCTGTATTGTCCTTTCTAGAAATCACTTTGTATATATTAGATATTTAATTTTTTGAGGCATATTATTTCTCAACAGCAATAGAGTATGCCTCTTTGAGGGCAAAGACAATTTCATTTTTGCCTTTGTATCCCAAGTGCCTAGTACATAGTAGGTACTTATTAAATTCTTATGAATTGAGTTGCCTGCCTAGCTTTGTCTATATAATATATTTGCTTTTAGAGTAACCTCTTGCAGTTCTCAGATGATGAAATTAAAACTATTTCTAGTCGCATGAAAAGGTGCTCCACATCTCTATTGATCAGAGAAATGCAAATTAAGACAACCCTGAGGTACCACTTCACACCTGTCAGATTGGCTAAAATGACAGGAAAAGATAACGATGAATGTTGGAGGGGATGTGGGAAAACTGGGACACTAATACATTATTGGTGGAACTGTGAACGGATCCAACCATTCTGGAGAGCAATCTGGAACTATGCTCAAAAAGTTATCAAACTATGCATACCCTTTGACCCAGCAGCATTTCTATTGGGCTTATATCCCAAAGAAATCATAAAGGAAGGAAAGGGCCCCACATGTGCAAGAATGTTTGTGGCAGCCCTTTTTGTAGTGGCTAGAAACTGGAAACTGAAGGGATGCCCATCAATTGGAGAGTGGCTGAATAAATTATGGTATATGAATGTTATAGAATATTATTGTTCTGTAAGAAACGACCAGCAGGACAATTTCAGAGAGGTCTGGAGAGACTTGCATGAACTGATGCTGAGTGAAATCAGCAGAACCAGGAGAACATTATACATGGAAACAACAATATTACATGATGATCAATTCTGATGGACATGGCTCTCTGCAACAATGAGACGATTCAGGCCAGTCCCAATGGTCTTGTGATGGAAAGAGTCATCTGCACCCAGAGAGGGGACTGTGGGGACTGAGTCTGGACCACAACATAGCATTTTCATGCTCTCTATTAATGTTTGCTTGCATTATGTTTTCCTTCTCAGGTTTTTGGGTTTTTTTTTGTTTTTCTTGTAGATTTCTCTTGTACAGCAAGATAAGTGTATAAATATGTATAGATATGTTTGATTTGTCAAATATTTTAACATAATTTACATGTATTAGACTTCATGCCATCTAGCGGAGGGGGTGGGGAGAAAGAGGATAAAATTTGTAACAGAAAGCTGTGCAAGGGTCAGTGTTGAAAAATTACTCATGCATATGTTTTGCAAATAAAAAGCTTTAATAAAAAAATAAATTTAAAAAAACCTAAAGTAACCTCTTGGTACTCTGAATGCTTTCCCAGAGGACCAAGACCATGATTTACTTGTCCTGGTCAAAAGTAGTTTGGTCTACAGTGAATAATTAGATGATTTTAGCTTTTCTTTTCTCCAAGTATGACCCACAGTGTATATTCTTCAGCTTCACCTTTATTATTCCAAGCAAGGCTACCACTCTGCCTACCCACCTTTACACCTGTCTCTCTGCTTCTGTCTTTTTCTCTGTCTTTGTCTCCTCTCTCTCTCCCAAGTTTATACTGAGCACCTGTTGTATGCTAAGTTTGAGCTTTTTAAAAAATTAAAAATAATTATTTTAATATAAGTAATTTCTTGTGGAACCTATGCATTTTTATTTTATGCATTTAAAAACATTTTTATAAGCTTTACCAGATTGCCCAAAGGATTATAACATAAAAAGGATGAAGAACCCTTGGTCTAGAGCTTTTCAGGTCTCTTTCCTTCAGTTATTTACAATCAAGAGAGACAAGGGATCAGACCTACCAGAGAACCATACAGATATTCCAGTGCTAAGTGGTAAAGTACAAAGGCTAAGAGATGTAAGGCAATCAGGAATGGGGACTAATAACTTAAAGATGTAATAATCAATCCAGGAGGATAGTGAAAATAGCACTGAAAAGATCTAGGTTTGAATCTCATCTCCAATACTTATTAGGATCTTAGGCAAGTTACTTTAATTTTTTCACTGGGAAAAAGGGAATGATAATGCAATACTCACATCATTGGGTTTTTGTGAGGATCACAAAATGAGGATCAGATGAAATACTATATGCAAACCTTAATCTAAATTATTTTATAAAAATCAGCTATTATGATTATTGCTAGTTCTTAGACTAGAAGAGATTTGAACATCTGTGGGGGCTGGGATTGGGGAGGTTTGACTGGATGACCTGTAAGTTCTTTTCCAACTGATTGTGTTTCTGGGATCATTAGGGGTATTGAATTCTGTAAAGAATTCTTGTCTGCTCTCAGTAAGAAGGCAGACTGTTGGAGCTGACAGGAATTTTAGATATAGTTTAACCAACTCATCTTACAGAAGAGTTAATTAGCCCAG
This sequence comes from Myrmecobius fasciatus, assembly GCA_023553655.1. Lineage (NCBI taxonomy): Eukaryota > Metazoa > Chordata > Mammalia > Dasyuromorphia > Myrmecobiidae > Myrmecobius > Myrmecobius fasciatus. Next base: position 29,674 of record JAJPUD010006605.1, on the reverse strand, counting down.
ATGTAGTAAAGCTGGATATGGATCCTTAGAGTGGAGGGTATACCAACTATATATTAGGCAATGAGGAGGATACAAGATGATATAGTCAGTCCCTGCTCTCACAGGGCTTATTAGTCTTAACTACTCGCTGCCTCACTCTCTAGTTCTTTTTTGTTCAAGATTACACAGCTAGTTAGTGGTAGAGCTAGAAAATAAAGCCAGGCTTCCTGATACTCAGGGCTGGATAGGAAGGTTCAAAAGAGTAGGAAAGTACTGAGTCAAGGAGAAATTTTAACTCCTTTCACCCCTTCTTTCTTATGTACTCTCACTTTCCCTAGCCCTCACTCAATGGCTAGGTTACTCACTCACCTCTGGGTAGCTGGTCAGTGGTGGTTGCTAGTTTCAATTCCTCATTCATTTTCCAGTCCAGCAGACCTGGGATCTTTCCATGTAGGCTCTCCCAGAATTCGCGATTCTGGATGTTTGGATTCATTTTGGGAAGTATGAGGAGAGAAATTTACCTCCAACCACAGAAATCTCTTTTGGCTTCTGCCCTTAGCTCCACACAGGTGGAGGGGTCAAAGCCTTTAACTCCTCAGTATTTCAGAGTGTGATTCAATCAATCCCTCCCTCTCTCTTAATCCTAGTTGGCCCTTCCCTAGTTTGTATTTGTGTGATGTAGAAGCCCTGGAAATTTTGAGAATCCTGAGGCTATCTGGAAGGGAGAATCAATTAGTAAATAAGCTTTTATTAAGCTCTTACTATGTACTATGCGAGGTTGAGGGGATAAAAAGTCAATCAAATCAATCAACTAACATTAAGTGCCTATTGTGTATCAGGGACTATGCTTAGAGAATGAACATTCCCTGCTCTCAAGAACTTTACATTTTAATGGGGCAAGTTAACAAGCATATAGGCATGTATAAAAATATATAGATAAAAATTAAAAAAAGATATAGATAAAAATATATAGAAATAAACATAAGATATTTAAGCATATAGTTAGGGAGGAAAGACTAGAAATCGGGTCAGGGAAAGTTATTAGCCAACATAGTACTTTGGGAAATTTGTCAGTCCTATACTTATGTCTCTCAATAAAGTATTTTTATCAAAGATTACAAAACTGAGGTCTGCAAGTGAAGTAATAAATTATACCTCACTCCCACCAATCACTATTCTGGAACCTCCTCCCCACACCCCAAAAGAGGGAACATCTCTAATAATATACCTGAGACCGAGTTTTCCCCATATAAAGGAAAAACTGAGAGAATCTTAAGAAGCTATCATGCCATTTGGAGGACCCCACTCCCTTTGACAGTGCAGAGGTATAAAGAATATTCTCTAAAGGATCTCTTTTGGACACATCCATCTTGGATACTGTCCTTTTTCTCTTTCTACTTTGGATGTTAGGTTATCACATAATTGCTCATTTGGAGAAGTCTTTACTAAAGGAGAGGAAAAGCAGATTGCTTGCTATAATTTCAAAATCCAGGGAATACCCATGAGGAACCTTCCTTTTACTTACTGCAGTGAGTAACCCTAATTTACAGGACCTGAGAAGAGGGAAAATGCTTTTTGGTAAAAATTCTTGGTTTTATGGAGAAAAAAAGAACAGAAGGAAAGACCAATAAGGCCAGATAAGCAAAGCAGCTTTGAAAGGCACTGGTTGATCTCATTATATACTTTAAAAAAAAAAAAAAAGAGAGAGAGAGAAGCCAAGCATAATAGAGATTAGTAGTTTCATACTTAAGCTTTTTCAATACTATTATGCATATGCAAATACAGCCAGTCAATAAGCATTTATTAAATACCTACTATATGCTTGGTACTGTGCTAAGTGCTGGCCATATAAAGAGGCAAAAGGTAGCCCCATTTCCCCCAGGAGTTCCCAATCTAATGGGGGAGAATATGTAAGCACATCTGTACAAGCAAGCAATAAACAAGATAAATAGGAAATAATAGAGGGAAAGTATTAGAATTAAGAGAAAGCTCACTATAGAAGATGGGATTTTAATTGGGATTTAAAGGAAGCCAAAGAAGCCAACAGGGGGAGAGAAGAAGAGTGTTCTGAGCTTAGGAGACAGACAAAGAAAATGCCCCAAATTAAGAGATGGGTCAAAGGTGAAGTGTCAATCAAAAAAGATTCAAAAAGTAGGAGGCTAAATTATAAAGGACTTTGAACACCAAACAAAGAATTTCATATTTAATCCTGGACCTAGGAGATCCTGGAGCTGAGGGGAGGTGATGTGCTTAGACGTGGGCTTTAGAAAAATCGTGTAGAGGGCTGCATGGAAGATGAATTGGAGTAGACTTGAGGCAAACATATCCACCAGCAGGTTATTACATTAATGCAGGCATGAGGTGATGAGGGTTTGCACTAGGAGATAAGTCAGTATATTATTTTTTAGATTTTCTTTTTTTTAAGTAATAGCTTTTTGTTTTTCAAAATAGATGCAAAGATAGTTTTCAACACTGACTCTTGTAAAACTTTGCATGCCATGTTTTTCTCCCTCTCTCCCCTAGATAGCAAGTAATCCAACATAAGTTAAACATGTGTAATTCTTCTAAACATTTCCACATTTATCATGTTGCACAAGAAAAATCAGATCAAAAGAAGAAAAAATGAGAAAGAAAAAAACAAGCAAGCAAAAACAACAACAAAGGAGAAAACACTATGCTGTGATCCACACTGAATTCCCATAGCCCTCTCTCTGCAGATGGCTCTATCCCAAGTCTAGTGGAATTGGCCTGAAGCATCTCAAGGGCCAAATCCATCACAGTTGATCATCCCATAATCTCATTGTTTCTGTGCACTATATTCTCTTGATTCTACTCACTTCACTCAGTATCACTCCATGCAAGTCTCTCTAGACCTCTCTGAAATCATCCTGCTGGTCGTTGAGAAGGTGACATACTAGAGAGATGTTGTATAGGTGAAATTGATTGGCCTTGACAGCATCTTGGATATGGGTGATGAGATACAGTGAGGAATCAGGATGATTTCTGGGTAGGCAGCCTGAGGGACTGAGAGGATGATATGATCTACAGGAATAGAAAATTAAGGTGGTGGGGAAGGACTGGGGAGAAAGATATTAAGTTAAGTTTTAGATGTATTGAGTTTAAAATACAAAGAACCATTCTATTTGGTGTTTAAACACTTTTTTTTTTTTAACAATACTTGCACTCCAAGTGCTGTGGTCCCACCTTCTTCTAGCTCCTAAATTGTCTCTCTTCTCCCTTATTAGAGATCCTATAATAATGACCACTTTGTCTTATGTTGACATTATCTTCTTAGGGTACTTTCATTCATCTAAGCATTTGTTAAAGCACCTACAATATCTTGATTCCTTTGATTCTTACTCTGCTCTCATGGTGTGAAGTCCTCAGACTGTGAAAGCTCTGGTAAATTCTACTGAGCTGGAAACACTTCTACTTTAGACCAGTGATAAATGTTTTCATCAGTCTGAGAATCAGTCTAATGGTTTTAACAGAAAATTGATCGGCCAAGAGGTGACACGTTTTTTGTGTCCACAGCAGCTTAGGAAGACAACCTTTTTTTTTTTTTTAAATTTTTATTTTATTTGCATAACATATGTGTGGGTAATTCTTCAACAATAACCCTTACATAGCTTTCCGTTACGAATTTTTCCCCCAACTCCCCATCCCTCCCCTAGATGGCAGGATATCCACTACATGTTAATTATGTTAAAATATTGGCAAATCGAATATATGTATACATATTTCCAAACTTATCATTGGTGTTCAAGAAAAATCTTATCTACACAAACGATATATCAGATAAAGGAAACACAATGTAAGCAAACATCAATCAAGGAGTATGAGAATGTTATGTTGTGGTCCACATTTCGCATCCCTCTCTCTGGGTGTATATGGCTTACTTCAGTGAACAATTGGAGGTGGTTTGAAACATTTCATTGTTGAAGAGAGCCATGTCCATCAGAATTGATCGTCATATAGTACTGTTGTTGCCGTGTATAATGATCTCCTGGTTCTGCTCATTTCACTCAGTATCAGTTCATGTAAGTCTCTCCAGGCCTCTCTGAAATCATCTTGCTGGTCATTTCTTACAGAACAATAATATTCCATAGTATTCATATACCATAATTTATTCAGCCATTCTCCAATTGAAGGGCATCTATTCAATTTCCAGTTTCTAGCCACTACAAAAAGGGCTGCCACAAACATTCTTGCACATGTGGGGCCTTTTCCTTCCTTTATGATTTCTTTGGGATATAAGCCCAATAGAAATGCTGCTGGGTCAAAGGGTATGCACAGTTTGATAACTTTTTGAGCATAGCTCCAAATTGTTCTCCAGAATGGCTGTATCCGTTCACAGCTCCACCAACAATGCATCAGTGTCCCAGCCCTCCCACAACCCCTCCAACATTCATCATTAACTTTTCCTGTCATTTTAGCCAATCTGACAGGTGTGAAGTGGTATCTCAGGGTTGTCTTGATTTGCATTTCTTTGATCAATAGTGATTTGGAGCACCTTTTCATATGACTATAAATAGTTTTAATTTCATCCTCTGAAAATTGTCTGTTCATATCCTTTGACCATTTATTGATTGGAGAATGGCTTGAATTTTTATAAATATGAGACAATTCTCTATATATTTTAGAGATGAGACCTTTATCAGAACCCTTAAATGTAAAGATGATTTCCCAATTTATTGCTTCCCTCCTAATCTTGTCTGCATTGATTTTGTTTGTACAAAAACTTTTTAACTTAATATAGTCAAAGTTATCTATCTGGTTTTCAATTAAGAGTTCCAGTTCTTCTTTGGACATAAATTTATTCCATCTCCATAGGTCTGAGAGGTAAACTATATTATGTTCCTCTAACTTGTTTACAAAATCACTCTTTATATCCAGATCATGAACCCATTTAGATCTTATCTTGGTATGTGGTGTTAGATGTGGGTCAAGCCCTAATTTCTTCCACACTAGTTTCCAGTTTTCCCAGCAGTTTTTGTCAAATAGTGAATACTTATCCCAAAAGCTGGGGTCTTTGGGTTTATCAAAAACCAAATTGCTATAGTTATTGCCTAGTTTGTCTTGTGATTCTATCCTATTCCACTGATCGACTACTCTAGGAAGACAACCTTTTAAGGCTTGGAACTGGTTGGTGGGATATCCACACTGATAACCTCATTTAGTTTACAAAGAACTTTATGGAACAGTGTATGTTATGTTTCTCATTTGGGAGGAAATGAAAGCAGGTGTACAGTAATCAATAAATGGAGCTGCTAAGTGGTACAGTGGATATAGCAGTGGGCTTAAAATCAGGAAGATCTGAGTTCAAATTCAGCCTCAGACCCTTAACTAGTTGTGTAACCTTGAGTAAGTCACTTAACACTGTTTTCTCCTCTATAAAATGAGCTGAATAAGGAAATCTTTGCCAAGAAAATTCCAAATGAGGTCACAAAAAGTCAGATACAACTGAAATAACTCAACAGCAAAATTAAATAAGCAAATTAAACATTTATTTATTACCTGCTATATACCTGGTACTATGCTATCTGATAAGGATACAAAGAAAAAAGTCAGGGGCAGCTAGGTGGTGCAGTGGATAGAGCACCAGTTCTGCAGTCAGGAGGATCTGAATTCCTCAGACACATCCTAATTGTGTGATCATATGCAAGTCATTTAACTCCAATTGCCTCAGCAAAAAAAAAAAAAAAAAAAAAAAAAAAAAAAAAAAAAAGTCATACTGTGTCCTTATGGAGCATAAGGATAGACAGCATATCTACACAACATACACAAAACTCATGTAAAGCAGATTTAAAAAGGAATTTTGCAAGAAAAGGCACTGACAGCCAAGAAAAGGCCTTGTGGAGGCCTTGAGATGAGTCTTAAAGGAAAATTAGGATTCCAAGAGGCAGAAGGAGAAGCTAAATTCCCTGAAACTTGGTTCAGAACTCTTTCTACTGAGCCTAGGAAGCTGTCAGACCTGGGTGGGTGGGAGGGAACAAACCCCAATCAAAACTAGTTAATCCTTTCCGTTCTTCAGATTTGGGGCTATCAGGCCTGAGGGAATAGAAGTGTCTGTATGTGTGGGGAGGGGGGAAGAGAGAGAAACTGGGGCTAAGACAAAGGTACCAGATGTCTTCTGAGAACTTCTGGCCCTCCTGGTTCAAATAGACAGGTTTCTTAAGGAAAAGTTTTCAATGTCACTATCTACTACTGTCTTCCACCCTAAAGATGTGGATTCCTCAATGTGAAGTTAATCCTTACCTTTATAGCAGATTAACCAGGGATCTCAAAGCTGGAAAGGGCCTCTAGTTCACTTGTATCAAACTCAAATAGAAGTAGCTGGACCTAGATGAGGTCCGTGTATGAACATTGTTACATTGCGTTTTTGCTTCATTTCTTAAACATTTCCCAATTATAGTCTGGGCCCAGTTATACCCCAGAATTTTGGGGGCTGTGAGGAGGAGGAGGGAGAAAGGGGGAGGAGGGTCTCATCTTGGCGCACTGGGAGGGAAAAACTTTGATGGTTCTAATGTTTTGCCTTTAAGTAAGAGGAAGCTGAAAAAGGAGCCAGAGGCAACATCCACACTTTATTACAGGAAACGGGCGGAGGGCACGGTGGACGGACAGGTGGCCCAGATCTGGGCAAGGAGGGGAGGGCTGGGAGGATTTAGGGTTTAGGGAGGAGTAAGAGACTTCATTTCTTTTACAGTTCTCGGATTCTATTGGAAGACGGGGAAGGATGTCAGGACAGGGGTGGGGGACTTAGCAGCTAGTAAACTCCTCAGAGTTTATCTAAACTTTCTATCACCTCCACCCTTTAGTTCCGGGCTTGGCTCGCTTTTGACCTTAAAGACTGAGAGACCAATAGAATGGAGGAGTGGGGGGGAGGGAGGGGAGATGAGAAGGGATGAGGTGAACCGAGGGCCAAGTGCTTGGGGAATGAGGAAGGCTGTTGGCTGGAGGTTGGGCAGGGCTGAAGCCCTGGGAGCTGACCCCCAAAGCCCCGGGGAGGAAGCCCGCTCCATCTCTGTCTCCCGGAAGGACCGGTCTCACCCTGCACTCATTTCCGAGCCCCGAGGGCCAGAGCAACTATGAAGCCCACGACCAGCAGGAACATGGCCACAGAGAGCAGCACTGTGATGACTATCATGCCCCCGGTGCGCGCCATGCCCAGACCCAGGGCCTCCACTTTTCTTCCTGTCAGGGTCAAATGAGATAATGCAAGTCAACTGTGGCAAAGCTGAGCTCACTAACTATTCCTCTGTGGAACGATGGGAGATTAGAGGCTGGAGGGAGGAGGGGGAGGTGGCCCGTGGAAATCCCCAGCCTGGGGCCCTCGGCCCAGGCCCAAAGCCTTAGGTGAGTCTGGGGGCTAGAGGGGCTACTCACGAGGCAGGGTGGCCATCTGGACTCTGTTACTGGATTCCACTGCATTCCCTTTCACCACGGAGTAGGAGACGCTTGGAAGAAACGGGGAGTTGTGGGAGGAGAGGGACACAGATCTGTGCTGTGCCTCCTCTCCTTCTCCCTCTTCCAAGACCCCCCCTCTGATCTGTGCCCGGGCTCTGCCCTGTCCTCCAGCCACAACCTTTCTAACAGTGCCCTCCTCCCTGCAGAGCTTGTCCCTCACCTTGCCCACTTCCTTCAGCAATACACCCTCCTCTTCCCACCCTTCACTTTCCCCTGCGGGTGCTTGATTCCCTCAGGTGGAGCACCTACAAGTAGCTGGTGCCCGGTACCAGGTTGGTGACTTGGTAGGCATTGAGTTGGGTGACGGTGAAGCTGCTGCTGCTGTGTACCACACTCACCAGGTCTCTTGGTCCTCGGCAGGGAGGTACTATAAAGTTATGTGTCAGTCCTGGGCAGGAAGGAGGAATAAAAGGGGTGGAATCAAGTTGGGAGACTGGGCTAAGGTGGGCTGGGGGCAAGATGTACCTGGGCAAAGGATTGAAATGAAAGGAAGGAGGTACCCAAGGCTAGGAGGCCCAGGAAAGGCCCTGGGGGCTAGGATGGGGCATTCAGGGGAAGGAGGTACCCAGGGCTAGAAGGCCCAGGAAAGGCCCTGGGGGCTAGGGTATTCAGGGGAAGGAGGTATCCACACCTGTGGTTTCATTTATTCTTCTTACAGTCAGGGCAGCTTTGCCCCCTGTGAGATGGCAAGGAGGTAAGGCAACTAGAAAGCTCTCTGCCAGGGCCGGGGACAGTAGGCCAGAGATGCTGGAGATGTTGAATTCTGTAGGAAAGCATAGGAGAGAAAGCTGAATGGAGAAGCTGAGACCTTTCTAACCTTTATTATACTGTCTAGGCCTTGGACTCAAACTTCCTTTACAGCATCTAGAAAAAGAACTAAGGAAACTAAATGTAAATCAACACATGCTGTTTATTTCTTTTTTCTGTTTTATCTCTCCCATGGCTTTTCCTTTTCTGATTTTTTTCTCCCAACATAATTGATAAAGAAATGTATATTAAAAATATTAGAAATTGGGGCAGTTAGGTGGCTCAGTAGATAGAGCACCAGCCCTGAAGACAGGAGGACCTGAGTTCAAATGTGGTTTCAGACACTTAACATTTCCTAAATGTGTGACCCTGGGCAAAAAAATAAAATAAAAATACTGGAAATTTGCTAGAATTTACTGGAAAATTTTTTTACTTTTTTTTTTTACTAGAAAATTTATTAGGAAAAAACAAACAAAAAAGAAGACTTGAATGACCTGAAAAAACAAAAACAAAAAGAAAACCCAAACCTCCTTTGACTATACTTCAAAGGAATCCGGGGTCTGGCTTTGTGTCCTTGACACTGGCATCCTTTCACAGAATTGTAATGGACAGAGCTTTTGGAGGCAGAGTCCAGCCAATGCCCGCCTGACCACCAGATGGCAGGCTTGGGCCACTCTGCCAGGGTCGCCAGCCTGAGAAGGCACAGCAGGGATTGGGATTTACCACTTGTTATCCAAGAGATAAAGTCTAGAGCAGAATTCTGGACCTGCCAGCTCTAGATACTCCCTATTTCTCCCATCCTCCCCTTCTAGTTTGAAGAGCGCTCCTGGGGGCCCACTATTCTGGGACAAGCCCCCTCAATCTTCTATCCCTCTCCTCCCCACAGTACAACTGAAGAGCATCTCTGGAAATAAGGTGCCCCCAGCCCC
>JAJPUD010006605.1:7206-20542 GCA_023553655.1 Myrmecobius fasciatus | reverse complement strand
GAATCAAGATGCCCCCAGCCCCCTGAGGGGAATCAAGGTGCCCCCAGTCCCATCCCCCTGAGGGAAATCATGTCCCGAAGCCAGCCAGGCAGCCCGACTCCTCCCCTTCCCACCCCGCACTGGGGCCTGTGAACCAGGACCTGCAGCCCCCCGATCCAGCAGCACCAGCAGAAGCAGGGTGGGTGTCAGAAGTGCCATGGCGGGTGAAGTCTGGGTCGCCTTTGTCCCGAGGCCTGTGCTGGCCAGGCCCTGGGGGGCTGATTTTGTCTGAGAGATGGGAGGGGCTGGAGGGGGAATCCTGCCCAACCTGCCCCCTGCCCCAAGAGTTGCAGGGCCCCCAGGACTGGTTTTTCAGGAACAGGAACAGGCCCTGAGGTCCTGGACAGAGGGAGGCTGGGTGGGACTCCTCAGGCTTCTGGTAATGATTTACCCAGTCTCAGGGTTGGAAGGAACCCCAGGTCACCTACTGCAGCCAGCCTCCTCTCTGCTGAAGACCCTCCCCTCTCCCTCTCCACTCCCTCTTGTGGCGATAGGGGCTCAGGGCCAGGATCCCTTTACCTTACTCAGTCTCAGTTTCCTCATCTGTAAAATTATTATCACACCAATAATTCCCAGGGCTTGAAGCCCTCTGTAAATGCTAGCTCTGATCACTGGAGCGGGCGGTGAGGAGGGAAGGAGCCATGTTCCTTCTCTTTGCTCAGGAGGTCCGCTCTCACCTGCGCAGAGGCTCCTGCCCACAAATCAGGCACTTCTCTGAGTCTCTGGCATGTTGGTGCTGATTTGGGTCCCTGGGGCGGTGGGTGTTTTTATGTGCCTAGGACATCAGGCGTGTTAGGGCAAGTTGCAGTGTTCCCAGGTGCCTCAGTTCTGTTACACTCAGGGAGGGAGGGCCAGGGTTCCTCAGGGACCCCTGAGATGGGCCGAGGAGAATCTGGGCTGGGGCGCAGTAGGCAGAAAAGGAGACAGTTGTGAAACAGGAGAAGGCGTGTGCCCGGCTGAAGGGGCACATCTAGGTCTGTGCCATCCCCTGAGGGGGGTGAAGCCTTCTCTGAGAGGCAGACTGACTCTGGCTCTGGGTGCTTCGGTCCCTCTTCCTTCCATGGCCTCCCTACCCCTTCCCACCACCCCTCAAGGGTCCTGGGAGAAGGTGGCCAGGCTGGGCTGTTCAAGCTGCCCGTGGCTCCTGGCCTGAGAGGAAGGGGAAAGAATGGGCCGGGAAGAAGGCTGACTCTAGGTAAGGGCTGTGGTGAGGCTGCCCTGTGCAGCAGGAAAGCCTGTTCTGTACAGTCAATTAACCTTTAAAAGTGGACTTAGAGCCCACAGGAAGGGGAAGCCATTCCTCCTCACCTCCACTCTGCTCAGGGCTGAAGGGAAGGGCTCTCTTCTCACCAGATTCATTTCCCTCCATTACCTGTCCCCCACCCCAGCTTCTCCATCCCACAGATTTTCCCTGAAATCTTTCCCCAGTAATAGTGGGGTCTGGTGACTATGTAACAGTGGGACAGGGTTAGCAAGAGGGGGAAAGGCAATCAAAAAATAAAATGAAATGAAATGGACACAGCAGACAAAATAAGAAGGAGCCTCAGAGACTGAAGGAGAGCTTGGAGTTTGGAACCTTGCAGTAAGGAAAAACTGGACTCTTTCCAATACTGCCTTAATTTCTGTGTCATTCTGCTACACGTAAAATGGAAACCATTATACCTGAAGTACCTATCTTATTTTGTGGTGGGGGTCAAAGGGGATGAGGGAAAGCTTAAAAGCTTTAAAGTAAATGCAGATACCTGGACTGCTGGCCCCAGCCCTGGCTTGCACTTCCCTGTGGGAGAGTGGGGATCTGTTCTCCCTTACTGGGTTTTGGGGAGGCAGACTCCCTAAGTGCACACAGTGGGTTGCCTCAGTCTCGGAAGCACAGAAACCAGGTCAGAGTGCCTTGGTTCCTTTGATCAGTTCAATTCTAGATTGTTTTTGTAGTCTTTTACCTGCTTATGTGACCATTTCAGCCTTCCTTCCCTCCCCTAAATGGACTGATAGGGTCATACACACAATATAGTATTTTAGAAGTGGTAAAAAGACCCAGATTTGTTTTCTTTAGTTTATTTTTTCCCATGGGGGTAGAAGAGAAGGAGAGAGGGAGAGAAAATATTTTTTGTTCATTGAAAAAAAATTAAAAATTTTTTAAGACCTGAGTTTGTTGTCAAGTATTTCAACATTATTAACATGTAGTGGACTTCCTGCCATCTAGGGGAGGGGAGGGGACTGGGGGTAAAATTTGTAATGGAAAGCTTTGTAAAGATCAGTGCTGAGGAACTACCCATACATATGTTATACAAATAAAAAGCTTTAATAAAAAAAAAAAGACCTCAGTTTGGAGCTAGAGGACTAGCCTTTAAAGCTTGGCTCTACTTTACCTGTGTGACCTACTTCTCAGGACCTTAGTTTTCTTATCTGTAAAATGGAGTGAGGGGAGAGAGGATTGGACAGACATCAGAGTCTCTTCTAGCTTCAAATCCCTCCCTTGGTAAGGAGGGAAAAGACAAGTGGTCCTCCCTGTCCAGGAAGCAGTTACTCTGAGATATGTGAACTATTGTTTTGTCTCAGAATCAAGGTCCTTGATGAAAGGTAGGGGAGCATAGGGATGGCTGTGTTGACTAGAGTTCAAAGAGGGTTATGGGAAGGCTTAGAAGTCCATTTTGTAAGGCTGGGTCCACAGTTCTGTAGTGGTAATGGGAGGAGGTTTAAGGGGCTGGACCTAAACGAGGAGGCTGGGGTGCTATGAACCCCTCCCCTTACCATCTCTTACCACCAGTGTTCTGAACCTTTCCTTTTTCTTTTTTCTCTAGGTCCTGTCCTGTCCTCCCTTTCTTTCTTCCTCTCTTCCTCCCTCCTTCCCTTCCTCCATTCCTCTTTTCCTCTCTCCCTTCCTTCTTCCTTCTCCTTCTTTCTCTCTCTTTCCTCTCTCCCTCCCCTTCCTCCCCTTTTCTTTCCCTCCCTCCCTTTCCCCTTCTTCCTTCCTTCCTTCCTTCCTTCCTTCCTTCCTTCCTTCCTTCCTTCCTTCCTTCCTTCCTTCCTTCCTTCCTTCCTTCCTTCCTTCCTTCCTTCCTTTCTCCCTTCCTTCTTCCATCTCCTTCCTTTTCTCTCTTTCATCCCCCCTCTCTCTTTCCTCCTTCCCTCTCCTTCCTTCTCTTCCTCCCTCCTTCCTTCCTTCCTTCCTTCTCTCCCTCCCTCCCTTCCCTCTTCTTCCTTCCTCCCTTCTTTTCTCCCTTCCTTCCTCCCTCCCTCTCTTCTTTTCTTTCTTTTTTTCTTCCTTTTTTTCTTTCCTTTCCTTCTCTCCCTCCCTTTGTTTGTTTGTTCCTTCCTTCCTTTGCTATTCTGTACCAAGACCTCGGTTACTAACCAGGCTAGTAAAACCTGGGGCTAGAGGGACTATTCAGGATTCTCATATACTGAAAATGGGGAGAAGGATCCTTGAAGCTCAATGTGACCTCCACAATGACAATTGCTATCCATCGTGAGTTCAGTCTGACTGCCCCCCTCCAACAAGGTGATCCTGAAACAGTGACTAGTAGCTGTATAGCGACCCTTGAGAAGCAATAGAAACCCATGCTAATCAATGCACAGAGTGGCTATTTTCTGCTTCTTGAATTGTTCATTCAGTCTTCTTCCTTCTAGAAGTCTTGCCTAGAATGTACTCTGAAATGTGAAGTGGTAGTATATACCACATACATACTACCTATTCTATTATCTCTATTTCTTAGGAGCCTTAACAACTTCTTATTCAAGTGTAGCTTCTTCCTTGAAGTCCTCCCTGACTCCAGTGGTTATATGTGCTCTCTTTATCCTCAAATTACCTTGGACTGTACCTTAATTCATTCTGTTTCTCCCTATGTACAATGTATAGTCTTGTCAGTCAGGGGCTTTTTTCTTTTTTTCCCCTTGTGATCCTCTGCCCAGCACAGTTGGTGGTGTTTAACATTTCAATCAATGACTTAGATAAAGAAGTAAATGATGTGTTTATTAAATTTGTAGATAACTCAAAACTGGGAATAATCACTCCTATGTTCAATATGATGGTCAGGATTATTTATATACCATAATTTGTGTGCCATTCCTCAGTAGGTAGATGCTCTGTTTCTAGTTTGGGGCTATTACAAAAAAGAGTTGCTATAAATACTTTTGCACAGTTTGGTTTTTTTTTCCTTTGGGGCATAGACCTAGGAGTGAGATGGCTGGGTAAAAGGGTATCCAACTTTTGGGTCATGGTTCCAAATTGTCTTCCAGAATAATTATACCAGTTCAGAACTCCACCAACAGGGTATTGGTATAGCTATTTTCTCATAGTTCCTCTAACATTTTTCATTTTCATCTTTTGTCATCTTTGTCACTCTGATAGGCTGAAGTAGAAACCTCTGAGTTGCTTTACTCTGCATTTCTTTGTGATTTCACACACTTTGTCTTATATGTTGTTGATAGCCTGTTTTTTTTTCCTTTTAAAACTGCCTATTCATATCCTTTGACCATTTATGTTTTGGGAAATGGCTCTTGATCTAATTCAATATTGAGAAGCAGAGTATCAAGAGCTAGAGAGATTTTAGCATTCTTGTACTTTGCTCTGGTACAAGTATTATGTTTAGTTCTGGACACCTCATTTTGGAAAGGACATATATAAACTGGAAAGCATTTAGGAAAAGGGTAATCAGAATGAGGAAAGGACTTGAAATCCATATAGAACTGTCTCAAAGGAAATAGGAGTGTTTAGCCCAGCTAAGAGAAGATGTGGAGAAAGGTGGATGATAGTGGATGGAGAGATATATTATCTGCCTTCAGGTATTTGGACTGTTACATAGAAGAGAGGCCTAGATTTTTATTTGGCCCTACTGGATAAAACTAAGAACGATGGCTGGAAATTAGACATGTAGTCTTGATATCAGGAACAATTTCCTAATAATCAGAGCCATACAAAACTGAGATAGGCTGTCTGCCTCAGGACATAGTAGGTCTTCCCATATTAGAAGGTCTTTGAGCAAAGGTTTGAAAGTAATTTGAGCTTGCTGTAGAGGGGATTCTTAGTCAGGTATGAGTTGAACTAAATTGCCTCTGAGGTAATATCCTACAGTGCCATGCACATAGTGAATCTTTAATAAATGCTGAAATGAAATGTATATCTCCTAGGGGCATTTCTATTTTAAAAGAGTACCTTTGAAAAAGATCATTGTATGACCCAAAGATATAACCATGTATATTTCAGTTATCTGGGGGGGTGGGAATTTTGGAGTAAGGCTATCTCTGATAGGAGACTGGTTAGGATATGGAGTTACCCACCTTCAACTCAATCGCAAGCTACTAGAAGCTGATTCTGTGGGGATGGGAGAGAGATCTTTAAAGAACACAGATTTTTTTTATTAAAGCTTTTTATTTACAAAACATATGTATGGGTAATTTTTCAATTTGTTGAACATGTTAAACATGTTAAAATAGATGATATATCAGATATATGAATACATATTTATACAGTTATCTTGCTGCACAAGAAAAATCAGATCTAGAAAGAAAAAAAACCTGAGAAGGAAAACAAAATGCAAGCAAACATCAACACAAAGTGTGAAAATGCTATGTTGTGGTCCATACTCAGATCCCACAGGCCTCTCCCTGGCTTTCTTCATCACTGAACAATTGGAACTGGTTTGAAACATTTAATTGTTGAAGAGAGCCATGTCCATCAGAATTGATCATTATATAGTCTTGTTGTTGCCATGTATAATGATCTCCTGGTTCTGCTCACTTCACTCAGCATCAGTTCATGCAAGTCTCTCCAGGACTCTCTGAAATCATCCTGCTGATCATTTCTTACAGAACAATAATATTCCATAATATTCATATACCATAATTTGTTCAGCCACTCTCCAATTGATGGGCATCCTTTCAATTTCCAGTTTCTTGCCACTACAAAAAGGGCTGCCACAAACACTCTTGCCCATGTGGGGCCCTTTTCCCTCCTTTAAGATCTCTTTGGGATATAAGCCCAGTAGAAACACTGCTGGGTCAAAGGGTAAAGAACATAGATTTTAATATTGCTTTGCAAACTGCTTTCTCCACAACCATTATGTAAAGGAAATAGGGTAAGCTTCCCATTTTGCAGATGAGAAAACTGAGACTCAATTTTTACCTCCATTTTACAGGTGGGGATACTATTGCTCAAAGAGCTTATGTATCTTACCTAAAGTACAACAACTAGTCAAGTGTTGGAATCAAGGGCATTTTAGGGCTGAGACCTGAATGCAGTATCCTTTCCCCATGTCATTCTCCTTAACTAAAATGTGGCAGTGGGTTGATAGGTTGAATGCCTCTGATCTTGTATTCAGGGAACTGAGAGCCTGGGACAGAGATGTACGGGTGGACTACAAATTGATTCAGGTTCTCTAAAAGAAAAAGAGGGTCCTGTTCCTTTAAGCATCCCACTCCTCATTCTTCCCCCTCCTCACTACCCCTAGCCCTCTCTGGGTTTCTGGAGGAGCAGAGAGTTGGAAACGTCTTCTCCCTGCCCTGCCGGGCTGCTCACTCGCTGCTCTAGAGGCTGTGCTTTGCAGTCTCCATGGAAACCATTAGTTGCTAAGCAACTGGAGCATCATCTGTGCTGAGCTCTCGCATCTAATTATCCCATCACAGTGGCTGAGAGGGGTTTGGGGAGCCGGGAGGAGTTGGGTGGGGGTGAGGCCGAGCAGAGGAGCAAGAGGATAACTCTTTTAATGGAGCTGATTCGTTGACAAGACTGAAGTCATTTAAAGACACAGAGCTCTCTCCTCAGGGCCTCTGAAATAAATAGGGCTGCATATCTGGGGTCCCTGTCCAAGCTCCAGGCCCTGTTTGAGATCTGCTTTTCCTAACATCCATCTCTGCTCTTTCTTCCCCCTCATTCCCCACCACCCCCAACCACCCCATTTCCCAGCATAGACAATTCTGCCAAGACAACCAGGTGAGCTATCAGACCTCTGTGACTTATCCATCCTCTTCTGGTACTCTGTCTCTTAATTTCCTTTTGGGGGTTATAAGGTTTGAGAGTTGGGAGGATCCTCAGAGATTACCTAGTCCAGCCCCTTCATTTTTAGAGATTCAAAGTCACTTGCCCACGATCACAAAGGGCGAAGTTAGCCTGGCTAGCCACTGCAGGGAGAGAGCAAGAACTCATTTGTAGCTGATAAATTAATTGTGTGCCTGCTTGTCTTGAGGGGGAGGTGGCAATGTCAGCTTTTGATGGGGACCATTGCCCTCCTACTGGTGAATATTATCTTTGTGTTTCCCCTAGAGTCTAGCACAATGCTTTGCCCATAATGAAAATACTTCACATTTACCTCAGCGGTTTAAGGTTTGCAAATTCTTTGAGGTAAGCAGGAAGTATTATTATCCTCATTTTACAGATGGAGAAACTGATTCTTAGAGACTCATCTATCTAGGAAGTGTCAGGGCCATTAGGATTCATTTCATTATTCCACTTTGCCACTGTGACAGGGTCCTGTGCATCAAAAACCTTCAATAAATGCATTTTTGATAGCAGCAGTTCACATTTACTTAGTGATTTGAGGTTTATAAAGTGCTTTTCAGAATAATAATAATAATGATGATGATAGCACTTACAGGACATGTTAAGGTTTATAAAGCATTTCAGATATATTATTTCATTTGATCCTCACAAAGATTATGGGAGGGAGAAATCATTATCTCATTTTAAAGATGAGAACTTTAAGGATGAAAGAGGTAAATGACTCTTCTGAGGTGTCATAGATAGTGGGCATCTGAGGCAGGTTTCAAGTCTAGGTCTTGCTGACTTGTTCAGCTTTCAGTATCTGCAGAGCCAGATCAGATAGATAGGGCAATTATTACTTGTTATCTCCATTTTACAGATGAGGAAATTGAGTCTCAGAAATCATATGTCACTTGCCTATGACCATTCAGCTATTAAAATTTTCTATCAGGTTTTAAAACAGGGCTCCTGACTTGAAATCAAAAATGTTCTTTCTACTCTAGCAATGAATTGCTAAGCTGTTGTTTACTTTGAGTAAATTATTTCAGTTTCCTGAGTTTAATTTCTCCCCTCATAAAATGGAGAGGATTATAGTTTTTCTCAAGCAAAATGTGAAAGAATTTTTGAACATGTTGCTATTAGAATATAAGGATTTATTTTTACTAATATGTTAATAATGAGAAGAAGGGGAAAACAGAGGGAAGCTTATTTCCTCTGCACCTTAGTTTTATAAACTGTAAAACTAATGGGTTAGATTGGGTGGTCTTTGAGGATGCACCAGCTTATGATCCAGGAAGGGGGGAAAATAATGAGCAAATTGCCAGTGTTAAACATAATTATAACATTGATCTAGGACACAGTGCTGGCCAGTATACAGGTGGGGACTAGGGCAGGCCCCTGTTGAGATTTCCTGTGACTCAGTTTCCCTTGTTTTCTGATAGGAAAAAGCCAAATTTAGAGTTCCCTCTAAACTGAAGTTTCCTCAGTGCTTTCCTGCCCCTTCCCAAGTCCCACCAGGCTCCTTCCTTTGTATGGGGGTGGGGTGGAGTAGAAAACAGATCTTAAAAGAAAATTGTGAGATTTATTCTTGGAAGCATAAGAACCAGACTGAAATCTATGACTAAGGACAACAGTAATATTCACATGCATTTGTTGACATTCTCATAATTTCATTTTAGAAGCAGCTAGGAGATGCAGCTGATAGAGTACTGGATCGGTTTAGAGTATGATTTGAGGGAAGACTTTATTCAAATATAGCTTCAAACACTTCCTGCTGTATGATTGTGGACAAACCACTTAATCTCTGTTTCCTCAACTGGGGGTTAGTGAACCCTGCCTCAAAGAGTTGTTGGGAGGGTTAAATGAGATATTTGTAAAACACTTAGCACAGTGACTGACATATGTAGTAGGTGCTATATAAATGGTTAATTCCCTTCCCCCTTCTTCCTTAACCTCACACTAAAATAAGGGAATTGTTATCTCCATTTTTTTGGATGTGAAAAATAAGATTCTTTGAATCATAGAGTTGGAAAGGACCTTAGAGGTCATCCACTCAAAACTTCTTGATTTTTAGATGAGGAAACAAAGTCCTGAACTAAAAGACCTATTGGAAAAGAGGCAGAAGTCTCAAATGTGATCTTAGAACATTTAGGCATTCAAAAGAAATGATGAACAGGATGGTTTCAGAAAAGCCTGGAAAGACTAACAGGAATTGATGCTGAGTGAAGTGAGCAGAACTGGGAGAACAGTGTACACAGTAACAGCAAGATTAAGTGATGATCTAATGTGATGGACTTGGCTCTCCTCAACAATGCAATGATTCGAGACAATTCCAAGAGACTTGGGATAGAAAATACCATCTGCATCCAGAGAGAGTACTATGGAGACTGAATGTGGATGGAAGCACAGTATTTTCACCTTTTTTGTTTTGTTTTCTCATGGTGTTTTTTCCCTTTTGTTCTGATTTTTCTTGCACAACATGACAAAGAAATATGTTTAAAAGGATTACACATATTTAACCTATATCAGATTGCTTGCTGCCTTGAGGAGGGAGGGTGAGAAAAAGAGAGAAAAATTTTGGACCACAAAGTCTTACAAAAATGAATATGAAAACTGTCTTTACATGTATTTGAAAAAATAAAATACTATTGAGAAAAAAAAATAGAAGAAAAATGCTATTCACTTCCATAGAAAGAACTGATGGAGTCTGAATGCAGATTGAAGCATACTGGTAGTTTTTTTTTTTTAACTTTCTTTTCACAGCATGACTAATAAAGAAATATGTGACTTCACATGTATAACCTGTATCAAATTACTTGCATTCTCAATGAAGGGAGAGGGAAGGAAGCCTGGAAGAGAATTTGGAACTCAAAACTGTGAAAAACAAAGATCAAAAAAATTTTTACAAATAAAAATTTTTGTTCATATATATATTCAGGCACTCCTCAAGAAAAGGCCTCCATGAAATGTTTTTACCTCTTTTTATTGCCTACCCCTGATTCAAAGAGGCTGAGAGGCCTCATGGGAAAAGACTAGGGTTAACCCCATCTGTCCTCTCCTATGCTAGGAAAAAGGACTAGAACCAAAACCCCTGGCTTTGACTGCCAGAGGGCCCTGTATTTGGAGTCAAGAATTCAAACTCTGCCACTTCTTATTTAGTCATTTTAGCCATGTCCAACTCTTTGTGACCCATTTTGGAGTTTTCTTGGTAGAGATACTAGAATGGTTTACCATTTCCTTCTCCAATTCATTTTACAGATGAGGAAACTGAGACAAACAGGATTAGGAGACTTGCCCAGGGTTACCCAGGTAGATGCAAGGGGAGAGGCAAGCTATGGGGGCCTGGGCAGTGTGGGTCAGGAATGTGAAATACCCAACAGTCCTGTCCCATTTGGATAATTTGAGACTGAGTGCCCCTAGCACCAAAGTTCAGGGCTTAGGCTTTATTTCCCATTTGATAAAGACTTCACATGGGACTCTTTCGGGAGTAGAGACAGGTAAATGAGCACAGATATAGAAGTAGAGGGGTTTCCCAAGCCATCGATCCAAACTCTTCATTTTATAAGTAAGGAAACCTCGAAGGTCCATTTCCATAGAGTCTAAATGAATTAACCAGGCTGGGAGGGCAGCAGAGGTAAACACCTGGGCGAGAAGACTGGGTAGGAATGAGCTGATGGAGAGACAGGACTGAGGGAGACTGGGGTTCCGCGTCTGAGAGAGCAGAGCCACGGAAGGAGCTTGTGGAGGTGAAACCCCAAAAAGGTGATGGATGTGCTCGGAAGCGGAGGAGGATGGGTTCTACCCCTTCCCCACCCCCGATCTGAGACCCACAGAGGTAGGGCAGCCCCCCTCCCTAGAGTCTCTCTTGACCTCCCTCCCCATCAGTTAGTGGCTCGCTAGCTTCTCCGTAGGAGGGGAGGGGAGGAACCCAATGGGGATGAGGGGGGCGGGGTGTTCTAAGAAGTCCGGTCGTGCATGTAGGAGAAGGTGTGAATCAGAGGCGGCAGGAGGAGTGAGCTGACTGCTAATGAGCCTGCTGCCCGCGCTTGCAGAGGAGAAAGCCCATCCTTCCTTTACCTCTGTCTCTGTCCGTCTCCCTGTCCCACTAGGTTGGGCAGGAATAGATATGGTTACAGAGCCCCCGGCAGGTCACACACCTGCCGTCCATCTCCAGCACAGACACGGAAAACTTGAACCCACGTATCCCTCCCTCGCACTGCTCAGTGAACTAAAGTTGTAGTCCCAAGTCATCACCTTCCCTTCCGGAATGGATGAGCTGCAAACCTGGTCTGTTGGGAACGGGAGTTGCCAGTAGGGCGTTGGAGATGGCGAGTCGAGTCTAGATCATAGCCTGTCCCCCCTCCCCGAGCACAAGCTCCCACCCAGGAGGAAGGAAGGAGAGTGGAGTTTGAAGCAGGGTTCCTTGGTTCTGCTTGGCTGCCCCTGCCTATGCCCCCAACTCTGACTGCCTGTCTCCCTGGAGCCCTGTTTGATATGCACATCAGACATCAGTGCCCTTTGCAAATCTGCTATTTGTACAGAGGATTGAGGTAGGAGGGAGGAAGGAAGGGAAGAGAGAAAAGATGAAGACCCCTCCTTTTTTGTCTCAAAGAGCTCTCTTTTTCCCCCTCCCTTCCCCTGCTCTCCATTTTCCTTTGGGTTCCTATAGTCTCTTCCTGTAAGGACCAGGACCCTAATGCCAAATACCAACCTACAGTTCCAGCCTGAGGAGACCAGATCGTGATACAGTGTACAGGTATCCATCTATAGGCATGTATACAGGCTCTCGCCTTTGACACTTGGGCTCCATCTCCAGGGAGTTTCTCCTTATGCTCTCTCTAAGCTCTGAGTCTCAGAAATCTCAATGCCCAGGATCTGAACTGAGAGTCCGACAGTATGGAGACAACCCCAAGAAGGGTCAGAGATTGGGATGAACTTCACCTGTCCCAGGGAGAAAGGACTAGCCCCAATACCCCTTGGCTCTGACCCCAAAGGATCCTTAACTGGCTTTTTGTCATGGAAACTCCCCCCCCCCCAGCCTGCCTCTTGGAAGCAGTAGAGCTCATTTTCATTGTGGGCTTTGGGGAATGACAGGGGGCTTCTCTTCTCCTCTTGACTGGTTTAAGGTATCAATAAGTGATATCCAGGTAGGGCTGGGAAAATAAAGCAACATTTTCTGAGGGATGAGGAATTAGGTACTCGGATATCTTTAATTCTTGAAAGTTCTCCTTTGAGAAAGGGCTTAGGCAGTAGAATGTGAGGAAAGGGAACCTGGGAATGGGGAGAATAGCAGGTAGGGCTCTTGCCCCAACCCAAAGCCCCTTATTTGGAAACCTGAACCATCTATGCTGCTTGTCCAGCTTCCTCCTGGAAGTGCTGGAGAGGAATAAGAAAGGAGCTGAGCAGCTACCTAGTGGCCCAGACTCCTGGGAGTATGTCCACCCTCAGGTTTGGGAAAAGTAGAAAAGAACCTAGGGTTGTGCCGGGGAGACTGAGAGTAAGGCTGTCTCTAGGTCTGCTCCTTGGGAGAAGTCCTCCATGAAACACCCCCTTCATCCTCCCCATAATCCGATTTATACTCCTACTCCCTCTTCTGGACCTATCACCATGGCAACAGTTTTCTCAGCTGCACTTCATCAGTTTCCTAGAGAAATCTTTTCTTTCTTCCCCCTCCTCTCTCTCTCTCTCTCTCTCTCTCTCTCTCTCTCTCTCTCTCTCTCTCTCTCTCTCTCCCCCTCTCTCCCCCTTCCTCCCTCCCTTCCTCCCCCTATTTCTCTCTCTCCTTCCCTCCCTTCCTCCCCCCTCTTTTTCTCTCCCTCCCTCCCTTCCTCCCCCCTCCCACCCTCTGTATCTTATTCTTTCTCTCTTCTTCCACTTCTTTCTTCTCTTTTCCCTCCTCATTCTTTCTCTTCTTCCCTCTTTCTCCCCATTTCTCCCTCCCTCATTATCTTTCTTTGTTTCTCCACCCCTGCATTTCTCTGTCTCTTTCTCTCTCCCCCATTCTCTTTCCCCCTCCTCATTCTTTTCTTTCTTCCTTGTTTCTCTCTCATTTTCTCTCTCCCTCCCTTCCTCCCTCTGTCTCTTATTCTTTCTCTCCCCTTTATTCCTTTTCTTTTCTCCTCATTCTTTCCCTTCCTCTTTCTGTCTCTCTCATTCTCTCTTCTTCCTTCCCTCCCTTCCTCTTTTTCTTTTTCTCCCCCTTATTCCTTCTCTTTCCCCCTCATTCCTTCTCTTTCCCCCTCCATCTCATTCTTTCCTTTCCTCCCTCTGTCTCTTTCTCCCCATCTCTCTTTTCCATCTCTTTGTCTCCCTTGCTCTGGC